>JASDQU010206888.1:9637-21810 GCA_032191745.1 Picea mariana
TGCACTGCAATATTTTACTAGTGTGGCTTCCACCCATCTTGTTAAATATTTTGTCGCAGTGATAATGTACCTAGCCCCTGTTATTTTTTTTGATGGGTTGATTGGTCCCACAAAGTCTATTGCCCACTTGTCATATGCCTGTAATGTTACTTGTGGTCATAATGTCATCTTGTCCCTTCTATTGGGTTTGCCTACCCTTTTATAGACATCGCATCTTTGACAGTACTCCTTCGAGTTTCTGTGAATCGTTGGCCACCATAGTCCTGCGCACAATACCTTCTGCGCAGTAGCTTTACCCGCATAATTCACTCCTAATATTCCCTCATGGGCTTCTATTAAGACTCTTGGTCTTTCGTGCTCTAACGTGTATCTTCGCAAGATGCTATCTGCGCCCATTTTATATAATTGTTCAGCGATCAGTTGATAATCGACAACGCGGACTACCAGGTTTTTATTTCGCGCGGTGCTATAGTCTTGCGGCGCAATACCTGTACTCAAGTACTGAATGATATCTGCAAAGTATTCATCAACAATTTGTACTGAGAATAATTGTGCATCTGGAAAGTTGTCTTCTAAATCCATAGGTTCTTCTCCATTTGTGACCCTCAACAAGTGGTCAAGTCCTACATTCAATTTTCCAGGTTTAACTATTACTTCAAAGTCGAATTATTGGAATAGTAGTAACCATCGATAGATTATCGCCCCCAACACTGGTTTTTTGACAAGGTATTTCAGGGATCAGTGATCTGTGAACATTTTAAAGTTCTTTTCCAATAAGTAATGTCTAAATTTTTGCAGTGCATAGACCATGGCTAGGCCTTTTCTTTCTGTTGTGTTGTAGTTTTGTTCTGAGTCTGATAACTTTCTTCTTGCGAACGCTATTGGGTGATCCAAGTCTCTTGTTCCTGGCTACGCCAAGATAGCTCTGAGTGTTATCGTTGATGCATCTACATGCACATGGAATGTCTTTTCCCAGTCTGGAAATACTAATATCGGCGCAATAACCATATTTTCCTTCAAGGTATCAAGACCGTGTTGACACTCGTCATTCCACTGAAAATTCGTATCCTTCCTTAACATATTTTCCATTGGTGTTGTGATCTGCACATATCCTTTGATGAATTTTTTGTAATATCTTGTGTGACCTAACATTGCTCTTATCTGACGGATTGTTTTTGGTGCTGGCAAGTTAACAATGACTATGATCTTTGTCGGATCTACTAATAAACCTTGTTTGCATACTATGTGTTCCAATAGTATCCCAAACGGTGTTCCAAATATTCATTTCTTGATATTCAGTGATATATGGCACTGTCTGCATCTTTCTAACATCAGCCGTAAAACTTCCACATGGTTTTTCAATAGGCTGTAGACTGTCCAGTCATCCAGGTATACTTTAAGAAACTAATGGATGAATTCCTTAAACCCAGAAATGAATACTCTAGAGAATATTGTTGGTGCATTCTTCAGTCCAAACGGCATGACTGTGTACTAATAATATCCCCATTCTGTCGCAAACGTGATCTTGTCTCTGTCCTCTTATGCTATCTTAATTTTATGGTAGCCCAAGAATCCATCAATGAATTAGTAAGCTTCATGTCCTCCCACATTCTCTAACACTTCATCTGTGAACGGTGTAGGGAACGGGTCGTGTAAGCATGCATCGTTAAACTTCCTCGATTCGATGCATATCTTGATCCCTCTTCCTTGTTTCTTTTCATGTACTACCATTGGGCTTATCCATTCTGACTCCTCAATTGGTTCTATGATGTCAGCTTCGAGCATCCTGTCGATCTCATCTTTAACTTTTTGTTTATATATGGGGTTCAATCTGTAGGTTCATTGTCTAATAAGTCTCGCTTTAGGTCTAAGTGGTATCTTCATTTCTCCCAGTTCTCCGGCTATACCCTTCATTTATGTGAATGTTGTGGGAAAGAGGTCATTGTATTCATGTAACAACTCTATGATACTTTCTATTGTTTTCTCATCCCAGTAATCTCCAATGTTGGCCATTTTGGGCTGCTAAGATGTCCCGATGTTAACTTTATTTACCTTGATTGGCACGGAAATGAATTTGGATTCAATGGTTGGGCCCTCCACATATCTTTTTCCTTCTACTTCTTCGATCTGAATATTGCGCGGATCATCTTCGTCTAGTGCCTCCTCCTGTACATGGTAACATGACAACAATTCCTTGATTGTCTTTTTATTCTGTTGTTGCTCTTCTGTGATAAATTCTATTTCTAATTCTTTGAGGAATATTACTCCTCTGATACGTTTAAGGGTTGCATCTATGTTGGGGTTCTCATGCTCGAATGAGAAAGTGACTGTGAAATTTTGTTGCAATGTCATCCATTTCGTAGTTCCTTTGCGCAATTCCTGGTCTGTATACCAATTCGTTGGTGTGCCCTCAAGAGTATGTATGAAGTGATGAGGCCATTCCTCTAGTGGTGTCATTTTCCACAACGTTCTACACGCCTCCAAGTGTTCCGTTGGTGCTCTGTGTCCTTCATATTTTTGTTGTTTGTTGTTTTTCAGTTCTGCGTTGAACCTTATGCGCAGTAATCGCTTACATTGGTACCAATCTGTGATTGTCTCTTTGTGTGCACTCCACCATCTTGCTGGTGTGGCCTTTAGTGCTAAGTCAAGTGCTAATAGTCTCTAGTTCTCTAACACTACGTCTTTGTACTGTGTCAAGAATGTTTCCAAATCATTTATTCTGTGGAAGTTGGGTGGTTCTCTGATTTTTGTGCCTATCCATCTCACTGCACGGTCTATTCTTGCACATCTTCGCGTGGATACTTCGTGTAGCCTCTGCTGCCAGTTCTCTAAACTGGTGTCTGAGTCTGTTTCACATGAAGTAATGCTCTACCAATTGAGTACCCCGTCTGTAGTTGGGTTTGTGTAATCCTCATCGCGCATAGTTGTTCTATACAACTGGTTGATTTCCTCTAAGTCTAGGCAAGTAGGTTCTACAAACCTCTCCCCTTCTGAAAGTCTAATGGCGCGATGACCCTATATTCTATGGACTCAAATGTCATTTTCCTGGTCTTCAAATTGATTATGGCCTGGTTGTCAAACGCCCAATCCAGACCAAGAAATGTCAGGTAAGGTGTTGTGTCGTCCACTATTTCAATGACTTCGAAATCTGCTTTAGTGCGCACTCCATCAATATCTACTGTCACTCCTTTCAGTATACCTATTGGTAGGACTTTGTGTTGGTTTGCTAGTTTCAATTGAACAGGTGAGTATCCTAATGTGGGCTCTCCCATGCATTTCCATGTATTCTTTGGTAATACATTCACTTCGGATCCTAGATCCAGTATAATGTCTCCCATATTGAAATCCCCAATGTTAGCATTCAGTCTAAATTCCCTACTTTTTCTTCTTTTTGTGTGTAGGTGATTAACTATTTTAGGTTCTAGCTTTCCTTCTGTCTCACTGCTACACTTTTCTATGATGTTTTGCAATATTTTCACAGATGATGGATCACTTAATACTTTTACACATGATTGCAAAAAGCCTTTGATTTTACTTACTTGTCCCATGGGCTGCATTTCGTTGGTATGATCCAATGATGGAGGCATCTCATATTCTAGTGCTTCCTTGTGTGGCTGCGCAGTTGCAGTCGACATTGTGTCCTCCTTCTGAAATTCTTGTCTAGCCTCCTTAAAGGTCTCCTTTTCCTTTTGTGCGTCGAACTGCTTTTTTGGTTCAGTGTTCTTCTTTACCCATTGGTTTTGTGTTGGTTCCTGTCGAACTGCATCAGTGCTTGTTTTAGCTCCTCCACAGGTAACTATGTTGATATTTTGTCCTTCACCCCTTGCTTTGGCTGAAATCCACTAAAAATTTTGATTGTTATGGTTCCTCTTTTCCTGAATCTTCACTAGTAGTGTCGAACATTCCTTTGTATCATGGTCTGATGTGCGACAATACATACAAGTTGTTGGTGGAAGTGAACATTCCCTTTCATAATGTCCCAGTTGCTGACAATTGTGGCATGTGACTGGTCCTCTACCTCATCTGAAACCTCCTCTGGCTCGTCCTCTTCCTATGTAGCCTTCTCGATCACCTCTCGGTGTGTTATACTGAGGCGCCTGATTATACTGTGCGGTATTGTACTGAGGTTGTGTCGGGTGGTACTACAGTTGTGCATTATTGTATGGTTGTTGCATAGTATTATACTATTGTTGTGTAATGTTGTATGGAGCTGGGGCTTGATTGAACTGTGGTGTTTCTTGCCCAGACATCATTTTGGCCTGTACCCTATATGCATCTGATGTCATTTCTTGCATCAGCTCCATAGTTCTGCAATATTTATCGTCGTGGCCCGCTGACTTGGAAAAGGTGCAATATGAACTCTTTGGAACTCTCTGGTATTTTTGCATCATCGTGCAGTGATAAGGGTCGTGACCAGGTTTCTTTCATATTTTGCACCATAATCCTCTCGTTGGTAATGGATTCGGCATTCCTGCTACCATATACTACATGAACGTTGGACATTCATTCTTGTGGTGTCCTTCCGTCCTGCACGTGGTACACCAAACGGCTTCTCGTTTGTCCTTGTTCTTATTCTGGTTTAGCTGGAACGTGAGATTCTTTAAATCCTCCTTTAGTTCTTCGATAGCTGGGTATGTCTGTTGGTACTAGTTTTCTTCCAGTTGCAAGTCTGTCTACAGAGCCTCTGCCTGCATTTGAAATTTTTGTTGTCGTAAAGGGAATTTTAAGTGTGGGAGTAGTGAATTGACAAACAGGTGTCGATGTTGCATATTGGTCATGAGGTATTTTAACTTTCCCTTCAGTCGCTTGAATCTCTAGTCAATCTCCCATACAGACTCTCCTGGTTTCTGTTTTATTTCGATCATCTCGTTCATGTACTAATCCTCTGAACTTGGCTTCTAGAACTCATTAATCAGTAACTTCTTAATGTCTACTAGTTGTTTGGTCATCCCAGGGGAACTGTTTGTGTCTAGACTCATGTACCAGTCTAGTGCGCGGTCTCTTAGAGTAATAGCTAGCTACGTGAGTTTGGTATCTTCATCAGTGATCTGTTTTGATTCCCAGATCTTTGCACAAATGAACAAGTTCTTCTCAGGGTCTTCTGTTGCTTCTCCCCGAAATTCTGGTAACCTGATGGTAGGATCATGTCCTTCCATTCTGAATACTGAACTACTACCTCCTCCGCGTGGTGTAGATACTTGACTAGTGTTTCCTGAATTGGCTCCTACAGTTGTTGTTCCTTGTGTAGATGTACTTCATGTTGTCCGAATTCCTCTGAACTGTGGTTGTCTAATGGTGGTGTTCTCTTTGGTGTATTAGTCACACATGGGTTTATGGGTTCCACACTGACATTAATATGGATAGGATGGATGCCTTCTCCCATTCTCATATGTTGCGCTCAGGATTTCCTCAATCTGCTCCATAGCTCGGATATCCTCTACCTCTTCCTAATCACTCTCCAAGCCTTCCCTCGCGGCTATAGCTCTCTTCTTGGTATTCACCTTGTATTGGTAGGGTGCTCCGCTACGTGTCTTTCCCGTTGACGCCAAGATCCACTTGATCTGGTCGACGTCCATCATGATCGGGTCCAAGGGTTCCTCCTCTTTCTTGCCTTTATCATTCGCTCCTTCCATTTATCCTCACTTTGTCAGTGCTTCCCCCCTTCCTCCATGCACGCAGGGAATTTTAGTTGTTTGATTCCATTGTCATTACCCCTTTGTTATATAATAGTATCTTAATAGAAGTATATAGTGATAGAATGTACCTTCCTCGGGGTCTGCGTAGAAATTCTTGCTCCGTTGCGTTGTATGACTTTGTTGTGTCCACTGCAAACTCTGTTATGAATCCTGTCGCAATACTGTCAAGCCAAAAAGTCCACTGCGCAGGTGAATTTGTTGTTCACCTGCTGTAACTGTTCAATCTGTACTGGGGTCCACTCTAACTGTCGAATCTGGTTCATCACGTGGTTATCCTTCAACCTTAGTATCCACTCCTGCAATAGATGTGGAAAATCATAGAAAAAGACTTTGTGCAAATCAGTAAAGACGTATTTGTCCAGATATTTGTGAGGTGTGATTCTAGGGTTTCTATTGTCTTTCTGTGCAAACTCTAGCTCTTTGGTTCTCAACAAAGTTTCAATTTCTACTTTTGTGGGGTTCCACAGTCTCAACATCCCCTTCTAATGGCTCATTGCTCTCTTCTTTTCTTTGCTCGTTTCCCGCTCCTCCTATCTCATCTACTCAATCCTCCTTTGTTCCTTCCAACAACAATGGAACCATTTGTTGGTTACTAATTACTAGTTTTACTCTATCATTTGAGTTATTGACCTAGGTTTCATGTCTTTCGGGTTTCCAACAAAATCCTATAAAACTATCGGCCCTCCTGGTAAACCAGAAGGCAACGCAACATGCAGAATGCGTCGTGCAGTCTCACCCGAGATAGCTTTAAATGGGTGGTTGTAAGACTCATGTGTTTATAGTCTAGGATTGAGCGCAAGATATGGGATTTGTATTCTGGACCATTTATTATAACTTGTGATTGCAACCTACTGTTATTCACGACTTATTCCCTCTATATCGCAACAGTATTTAAACAAGCAATGTAACAACTCATTCATTCATTGAGCATAAAAAATAACTATTGAAAAGATGGTAAAGATATGCATGCATTCATCCCATTACACAGATGTTACCATGGTTCACCCCCTCCTGGGCTACGTCCACAAAGATTTGTCTCTTGGCTCTTTTATTATGGTAGTTCTGCATATCTGGCGTTGCGCGCTTACAATTCTCCTCAGATGGGTAAGATCTGTATGAGGCGAACTAGATCGCACCAGGCTCCTCAACCTGCGATCTAATCCTCAGATATCCCTTCTCTCCTCTCCTCTAGCTCAACAACTTACAAAATAGTACATAACAACATTACAATTTGCATCGACTCGTGCATATCTATGATGTAACAATAATTTGAACAATGCAAAAATCCAACTTATGATACCTACGTATTGAAACTCTCTATAATACCTCAGTATCG
The DNA here is from genome assembly GCA_032191745.1 of Picea mariana. Classification (NCBI taxonomy): domain Eukaryota; kingdom Viridiplantae; phylum Streptophyta; class Pinopsida; order Pinales; family Pinaceae; genus Picea; species Picea mariana. The sequence continues at coordinate 16,670 of JASDQU010206888.1, forward strand.
GTATATATACATATTTGGCTCTTCAGCCATTACATACATTACCAAAACCCTAACCCTACCGACGTTATGTCTTCCTCTCATGTGAGCGTGTTGCTCCTCCTTCCAGTTGTCGCTCTCCTTGTGCATGCTTTCTTGCATGCGCGCGTGATGTGTTTCCTTCTAGCTGTTACTTTCATTTCTGCACGCTTTCTTTCCCCGCGATCATCCTTCTTTCCACTTTGGCCTGCTGCCAACACACCTCAACATCAATTATAAAACAGGAAGTACCAACCGAGTCATTGATTGCCTCAGCCAACCTCTAGTCGCGACACTCACCATGGTGCTAGAATCTTGTGGCCATGAGACCTCTGGATAGCCCCACCTCTATGAGACAGACCCTGACTTCGCCACCACCTGCCAAATGTTGGGCGCAAACTCAGTTGTCACTAATTTCCATCTTCAGGACGATTTATTGTGCCATCTGGGCCATCTCTGTGTTCCATCAAGAAAGAGAGTGAAGTTGATTTGGGAATCCCACTACAGTCGGGTGGCAGGACACTTCAGCCTCGAAAAGACAATGGCAGTGCTGCAACAACATTTCTACTGGCCGAAACTTCGACAGGATGTCAGTATGTATATCAGGTATTGCACTGCCTATGCCATCGCCAAACTGACCACTAAGAATTATGGCTTGTACACCCCTCTACCTACTCCTGACAGGCCATGGGAATCCATCTCAATGGACTACATGTTGGTCCTTTTGTCCACCAAAAGGGGAAATGACTGTGTTTTTTGGTTGTTGATTGCTTTTCCAAGATGACAATTATGGTCGCCTGCGAGAAGAGCATCACAATGGAGGCCACTGCCAAGATCTTCTTTGAATGAGTATGGGTACATTTTGGAATCCCACAAACCATTGTCTCAGATAGGGATAGTCGGTTCCTCAACACATTCTGGTAGAGCCTCTAGTCATTGTTGAACATGAAGCTCACCAAATCCACTACCTTCCACCCCCAAGCAGAGGGCCAAACTGAGGTCGTCAATCAGATGATCGTGCATATCATGCGCATGTACAATTTCAAGCACCCCCACACATGGGATGAGAGTCTTCCCTATGTTCAACATAGCTGCAACCGAGAACTACATAGCTCAACCATCCACAACCCCTTTTAGGTGGGGTTGGGATTCCAGCCATTGGGTCCCATGGATGTCACACTACCCCTTGCGGCCATCGCGACTGACTCGTCACCTGCTCCAACTGAAGCTAAATATCCGCCTGGTTCATTGAGTGGATCCAACACATCTGCCAACTGGTTCGGGATATTTTACATAAGTCCAATGCCAAGTACAAGCAACGCCATGATCAACATTGGGTGCCACATAAGTTTAAGGTGGGAGACAAAGTTTAGTTGCACTTGCAGAAATAACGCCTGATAGGGCTCCATAGGAAGCTTCACCCATTCCGTTATGGACCTTACACCATCACCAAGGTTGTGGGAGACAATGCTTTTGAGCTCAACATTCCCCCTTTCCTTGGCATGTACCCAATGTTCAACGTGGATATCCTTTGGCCATATTTCCCACCATTATTGGACACCTAAGAGATAACAGAACAATTGACACCAACAGAGCTCAACCATGACTACCTGCAAGATGCATACAATGATCAGATTATGGACACATAGGTCAAGGGCACTCGCCAATAGAGGATCCATCTTTATCAAGTTGTCAAATCATGGTAGCTCCTGCACCAAGGCAAGTGGCTCACCCGGGGCAAAAATTAGCACAAATTTCCTCATCTGATGGGCGAACTCAACGCAATGGAGACCATTGCTTCCTAAGGGGGGAGGATTGATCTAGATGGATGTCGGTGGCCTCCCACCTATTCCAACTGGCTCATTCTGATAGTTTTTCAGTGTGACAGTTTTTTCTAGTTTTCGGGTCCCGAACTTCCGGGGCCATTTTGAGGCCCTAAACAACGTTTTTAGGGCTCGCAACAGTCAAACTAAAGATGAAGTTAGTCTAACGAGAACATGTGTAGTCCTCAGATAGACCTTTCCAATAGGTTATCGTGCACCTAAAACGAAGATCATATGCAAAAGTTACGACCCCAAGAAGTTGATGTACTAACTTACCCCAATGGGGCTCACATGACTTTTAGCGCTTCATCTCCTAGGGTTAGATTTTTGGATGTCTAGGGTTTTAGCATTCATGTTTAGTGTAAAAATTCTTGGACAACCTCATTGTAACCATCTTCTTGCGAATGAGCACAAACGTCACATCTCTTCTCAAAGATAAGTCGCCACCATTCTAGCAAGCTTGTTTCAGTCTGCATTTTACAATTTCAACATATTTCCTTATTGAATAGAAGCCAGTTTTACTGTATCTCTGTTATTGTTTCTTGTGTTTTTGTGTTAAGAATAATAATAATTTGTATTCATTTCATTCTGCTCATAAAATCTGGATCACTTGTGCAGTTGTGAGAGTGAGGAGACAAATCAAGTCTAGCGCCCTCTTATTTATGGTCCTTTAAGTGACCTAACTAGTCCGACTTCTACTTCTGGAGGCTAATAAACTAATAATAAATATTCTCTTGAGTTGACTTTCCTCCTAGGGTTATTATCCAACGTTTTAGGGATTCCCTTGTTTTTCGGAATATTCTAGTCTCGTTAGGGTTACATGTAGAGGTTAATACATCCTGCGGCTACCATAATATCAACAGTGATTACAAGACTCCGACTGAGGGAAAATTAACTATATTAATCAATGATGGGATGTTTTGTGAGCAACTACATAACCACCTTACCACTTAAGTTCTATCCTCTGGCATTAGTGTGTCGTGGGAAATTGACTTCATGAATTACAACATCATGCAACTATCAAACATTTTTCTATGTGATTCATGCATGTATCTAGGGATAAACAGTGTGATCATCTTACTTGATAGTGCATAACTAACTTACTAATTATATAGTTATCTACATTATAACAATAATAATAATCTAATTTTAAGGTCACAACCAAGCCAAACACCAAATTGGTGCATGAGACCCCCTTGTTTGTGAGACAAGGGACCCTCTCTGCATAGTGATTTGTTTGCTAAAGTCTACGAAGGTATAAATATCCTACCCCCTCTGAATTTGAACGTATAACCTCTAAAAAGAAAACACATGTTCTTAATCATTAAACTCACTCATAAATTATATGTTAATTTGTTACATTTACAAATATATCAATTCAAATATTGAAAATATATATATAAACTTCCTTAAGAAAGAAAATCTTAAAAAAAGATTACGAAATTAAAAAATAAAAATAAAAAAAATCATTGTAACATGAGAAATGGATTCTATTGTTAACTCATTAAATACATACCTCGTTAGTACTTTCTTTTTTTCGAATACTTGAATCCCTTATCCATGGAATCCAAGTATCATTATGATATCATAAACTATACCCATAAACCAATACATTGCCTATCCAATTGCCTCGTTGAAAACTACAATGGAATCCACCATGGCCTTCGCCATGTTAGTGAACTCGATATAATCAAAAAAAATAAAAATAATAGTATAATTCTAAATATTAGATTTTTTTTTTATTTGTAAGGTAGTTATTACTAAAAATTTTTTTGGGTAATTATTATTAAAAATTTTAATAATTAGTAAATTTTGCAATTTAATTGTTAATGAAATTGTCATTTGTTATTGTTTGAATTGTAGTTTTCAATGTATACATGAATTCAATATCTTGAAAAATCCTTAATCTACTTAAACTATACAATCTTAACAACTGAATCACAATTCCTTCAATTTTCTCAATTTTCTCATTAATTTTTAACAAAATTGATAAAAAAAAAAGCAACCAAAAATACTTCAAACAATATAATATTTAAATTACTGCTAATTTTATAATTTGATATTTTAATATGACACACCTCTTTTAAGTTACTTTATTTTGCACCAGCAACTAGCAAGTTAATAAAGTAACTTATTCACTATGTAAAATTAATAAATCTTTTAAAGATTCTATGACATATCTATTTTATTCTTTTAATAATAAAGTAACTTATTCACTATGTAAAATTAATAAATCTTTTAAAGATTCTATGACATATCTATTTTATTCTTTTAATAGAATTTATGACATATAGAATTTATGACATATCTATTTTAACATTATTTTTCATTAAAAATTTAATAAAAAAATATTTTTTCATTAATTAAAAATAAGTTTTAAAATTAATTTTTGATTTTTTTTAAATAATATTTTTTTTATAATATTCAAAGTTATTAGTTTAGTTTTGATTGATACAAAACAGTAATATTATTAATATTACTGTATAAAGATAAAATTTGACTATTTAAAATAATTTTTTAAGGAGGTGGATTTCTACACTTATTTTCTTATGTTCCAGGAAGAAGATCTCTTAGCTAATCAAAAGTAAGATCATATTATATGACTAAAAGAGACAATTTTAGCCCAAAGAAAGTTAATATCTCATACTAGTCATTCAAAGGAGTTATGCACTTTCCTCAAACACAATGCATGCAGCCAAGACACAAAACCTTAGTTAATTTGCTTCTTACTTAGGAGCTAATTAATTTATTAATAAAAAAAAATTAACTATGTAAAAAGTGAATTTTATGTTATTTAAACTATATTTCTGAATGCAGAAATGGATTCAGGATCAAATATGCAGATTCAACAATTTCTAACCAGATTTCAAGTAAATATCCCCAAAAAAGACTCTCTCATTTAATATTTTCCTAAAAGATGAAAAGCATTTGATTTGTGAAAATTTTGTTAAACTATCTTTATTAGTAATTTTAGATGAAATGATTACACACAACTAATATCTATATTTTCAATTTTATGAATTCAAAATATTAACTCTACAAGGTGGAAACTTTAGGCCTGGAAGGAGCTCAAAAAGATGAATGGATAAACTATACTAGAGGGTTGGTAAGTGTTGGAATTGAACTAAATGATGATAAAGATAGATTATTGTGGTCTTGGGATACCAAACAAGGTCAAGTTAATGTTAAACTAGCATACAAAGTTCAAGTGATGGAGGGTAGGGAAATAGAACCTAAATTCTGGTATTGTGAGATTTGGGAGTGGCAAATACCAATTAAGGTAAAACTATTTGTCTAGTTATT
>JASDQU010206889.1:0-28498 GCA_032191745.1 Picea mariana
ACCGTTAACTTGGCCGGTGCAAGATACGACGGTGCTGGTAGTGTACTCTATGGGGCAGTGATATGGGGGATCGTGGTGCAAGATACGACGGTGTTGGCAGTGTACTCTACGGGGCAGTGATCTGGAGGATGGTGCATACGCCGGGGGTCGTCAAAAAGGGACTTTCGTAAAGCTACTCGGGAGGGAAGATTGCTCCCGAGTTAGCCAACTCCTATGCCTGTATAACTACACAATGGGAATCAGGAATGGTACATGACCTGGCAATGTGTAATTTGAAAGAGAGAGACGTGGCACAATACAAAGCACATTTTAAACTTTTAAACTTTAAAGTGGTATAAAGTCTACCTAACAATCTGGGAGATTAAAGATGCTCAAAGTGTATAATTTGAAAGAGAGAGACGTGGCATAGTAATAAGCACATTTTAAACTTTAAAGTGGTATAAAGTCTGCCTAACAATTTGGGAGATTAAAGATGCTCAAAGTGTATAATTTGAAAGAGAGAGACGTGGCACAGTACCAAGCACATTTTAAACTTTAAAGTGGTATAAAGTCTTCCTAACAATCTGGGAGATTAAAGATACTCAAAGGATTTGCATTTCAAGTACAATGCATTATTCATGTAGGCTTCCTTCTTATTCCTAATGAGCTCTTCTCCATTTCGATCATTGTTGGTATTCTAATATTTTTTTTAATAATATCAAATGTTGTTTTATAATATTGTTTAGCAATTTGTATTTATAATTATTATTAATAATAATAATCTATTTTTAAGTTTATGGTGAAACATTAAATTGATGTATGAGAATCTTTTGTTTGTGAGATGAGGATCTCTTAGCTTAAGGATTTGTTAGAATTAATGGTTACATTAGAGATTGGTTTGGGTTTGTTAGATCTAGTTGGTTGGGAAAGATCTTCTCCAGCTATCAAATCATATTTATGTGTGTGTGGTTCAGAGATTCCCTCATGAATTTATTCTTCCATTGAGCAAAAAAGTCATATATATATATGCTTGATTGAATAATAAAATATAATGTTTTGTGTGTGCAATGTGGTTTACTAAGTTGGTATTAGAGAGTTAGTTTTGGCTTAATTAACTCCATCAAGGGAGGGCCATGGAAATAGGAGAGACAACATAGCCAATTCTCTATAACTGTGTGTGGGAATTTAAGTATTTGTTTGAGTGTGTGTGTTGTGTGTTATTTTTCTATGTACTGCTACGGTCGTTGTCCACTGTGAGAAGAGACATGAGGTAAAACATAGCCAAACTTTGATCTAAGGGTTATCCTCTATTACATTGCAAGCATATAGTTGGAAGCGTAGTCTCTTGTTTAAAAATATCCACGATGTGTCTCTCATAGGTTGAAAGATTGAGTGGCCATCGATGTTTACAAGGGGCAGATCTTCATAGATCAAATTTCAGTAGAAGAGTTTTACAGTGTTTCATTGTTCTTTGAATATTATTGTCGTCCGAGTGTGGCCTTGTGGTTTGAACCAAGAGACCAACATGCCACGGATTATAGAGCTACCAGATTCGTTGTAGCCACTAGTACATTTCAAGCATTCATCCAAAAGAAAGAGTGGAGGTCCGAGCTATGAAGTTTTACTCAAGAGGAGATATGCCTATAGATGAAGGAGCAAATTTGTGTAGGCTTGAAAGAGCTGAGTGTTTGTTTTTCGTTTTATCCCTCAAGCTATAACCAAAGTGTATTTAATCGCTGGCTCTTGCGTGGGAAATGTCACCTTCAGAGATCAGTGCGAGGAAAAGTAGTTGGCATCATTCGCAACCTGATTTTTTTTTAGCCATATCCAGCGTATCATGTGCAGTTTATCACTGAAAGGATCTGTGTGTAAAATTCATTGTTTTATTGGGTGTGCAGTTTGAAGAGCTTGTGTAGTATTTTAAATATAGTAGCTTTATCTTTAACAACCATTCATAGAAGAAAGTAGCATAATTTAATTCCATGTGTGCCCTAGATCCACCTTTTCATAAGAATTTTGTCAATAGTTTGGCTATGTTTATAATCTGTTAGAGATTGTGGTTCTTGGAGGATGTGTTAGAAATTGTGGTTATTGGAGGATGTGGTGACCCAACAACAACGAGTATTGGTTATAGTTGTGATCCTTGTGCGTTTGTAAGCTTGTGTGAAATAGGTCACTTTGTAATATTGATTTATGGATACATCTAGTATCTATACTACTTTCTTAGGAAAGTGAAGAATATAGTGAGAAAATGGGAGAGTAGAGTGATATGAACAAATATTCTATTACATACAATATCAATACAATGGATCTATTATATAGAGTGTACGGGTTGTTATTAGATCTAACTTATTCTAAAGATAACTGGAGAGGTTGAGAGAATATCTCAACCACAAACCAAACTAGGATCACACAACTCACGTAGAGATTGACTCTACCTCTCAATACATTAGCAAGAACATTAGATAAGTAGGAATTATATATTCCAACACTCTCCCTTAATGACTACTTATCTAAATATCTATGTGGTCATATGTTCATGTGCTTCCTCTTGTACCCGCATCTAATTATTGACGTTCACATAAAAACAAATCTATCTACCGGAATACATGGGTCATCAGTCGCTGTAATCGCCAGTTCTCTAGGAATCATTTTCTGCTACATGGTTCATTCAACCATTCTTCCTCATACCTCCCCTTGCATCACATCATCATCAACATGCGTTTTTTTTACGGCTTACCCATAACCATGATGTGGGTTTTCTCGGATTACTCTCAACCATGCACCAGGTTTTCTCGGATTACCTGTAACCATGCTCTGGGTTTTCTCGGATTACCCTCAACCATGCAATAGGTTTTCTCAGATTACTTGTAACCATGCTTTACATAGGGGTTTTTAGATTACCATGAACTTTTAACATTAGGGGGTATACAATGGGTCAGGTACATAGTATTCTCGAGGACCACTACATCAAAATAGACTTGCTTTCAATTACATGTCTCACAAATGACATAACTATGCACACATTTAAACCAAAAATATCAATAGCAATACTTGTAAAATCATAACTCAATCACACTTTTCACAATCAACGTTGTGTGAGTCTGACGAAATGGGCACATACACTTGACTTCACTATAACACCTCCAGGGATTCTCTAATGTGCGGGATTCACTTTCTCACATAAATCGCAGCTAATACGGATGGGCAACGGATTTTCATTCTGTCAAAATGTGGTGTAAATGCTCACCGCCAATCTAACACACAATTCATGGAATTTTGTATCCGAGGCCACACATATGAGAAGCCAACGGCCCACCATAATAAACCCCAAAAACATGTCGTCGTATTGCTCGACTTCTCCATCAAGGACATATGCCAGCGGGTAATAGTATTCAGTGACATTAATGGGTAATTCAGTTCCCACACCATGTTTCTTCGAGGTGTGTCATCAATTGATGCTCCATCTGCAGCTAATATTCTCACCACAAAGGTGATCTCATCTCTGTGATAATCGATTTTGTTACACACAAGTCAGGAGTGGCTCTTGCACGTCCTTCTCCTTCAACGACAGCAACCGACACATCACTTCACCACTCGGTCGACCATTGAACATTCTATCAGGAGAATGAATATCGCTTTACCCCACATTCATGGGCCACACACATTCTTGGCTAGCCCAATAACACCTCTACGACCTCAAATCGCAGGCCTCACACTCACAACAATTTCGTGGCTATAGTGAATTAGGGAACCACAGGTCAATTTTCTCTAATTAAGCAGCAATTTCGTGGCTTTCTTCTTCGACACAGATTGGAGAGGCAACTCTCCTATGGTTCTATAGGCCACTTGTTATAGCACCCAACAACTACACACTCTAGATGGCGGCCACAACAGCTAAACACCAAAAAAAATATAGTCTCCCTTAGCACTGACTGTCTTTCATCGTATTCCCACGAAAGAGTCACACTTAGTATGCTGGCATGAAGCCTCAACAATTCTATGGCTTTTCAATTTGACACCAGCAGTGACTCATGCTCTACAAAATCATCCCATATGATATTTCTTTGCAGATCGGGGATTCCTTCTGGACTCCTCCATGCGCTGCATTCTCCACAACAAGTCTTCCATGCTCTCTCCTAATCAACATGGGGAGCCTACTCAAAAAACAACATTACAATAACATCTAGAATTGAGAGATGTCAATCTCATCTTCTTCGCCAGTGTTATGCCATGACTCTTCTGGAACTCCCTTCATGCGGGGCTTGTGGATTGTATTGAGAATTTCAGGTTCACGACGGATCATATTCGTGAATCACTGTCGGAGATGAAGAAGAAGAGAAAAATGGGTTGAAGCTTCACTTCCTCGGGATCCTCGGTGCAACTCTCTTATAGATCAATATGCAATCGTGGATCTTACAGCAACAAACAGTCTCACTGTGTGTGACAAGAGCGATGGGTTTCTCTTCCCTGCGAACACACAAAATAACAAGTTCCTGGACACTCTACTCTCCACATGTTCCTGGGCACTCCTATGAGGGAGTCATGCCCAGACCTGATGCTCTGATACCATGTGAAAATGGGAGAGTAGAGTTATATGAAAAAATATTCTATTACATACAATATCAATGCAATGGACTTTATTCTATAGAGTGTACAGGTTGTTATTAAATCTAACTTATTCTAAAGATAACTAGAGAGGTTGAGAGAATATCTCAACCACACACCAAACTAGGATCTCACCAATCCAACTCTCTAACAACCTCTTAATAATAAGATCACACAAATCACGTAGAGATTAACTCTACCTCTCAATACATTAGAAAGAACATTAGATAAGTAGGAATTATATATTCCAACATATAGTGGCAGACCATGTACTTCGATAACTTATTTTTTATAGAGGGACGTATTATAGAATAACTTATTTCTTATATAATTGATGAATAGAATGGAAGACCATGTATTTCAACATATGGAAGTATTTCAATAGAATGGCTAGCAGTGTGATCATTACAAATAGGTCATCCATAGTCATAAACAATTGTGTCTTCAATGGATGAAGTGGTAGCTCAAATGAATGGTAGAGAACTTAGAGCACAGTCTACTACAATTCAAAAGTGGATAGAGGCACTAATGAAGACAATAAAAAAATCAAAAGTCCGAAAATATTTTTTGTAAAATATGTTTATTTGATTCTTAATCCTTACATTAGACATTGGTTTGGGTTTGTTAAATCTGGTTGGTTGGTTGGTTGATTCCCTCGGGAAATACACAGTATTAATCATTAATCCCATTAAAGTTATATAAAAACTTATTTTTAATTATTAGAGATCTCTTTTCAATTTTTTTTGTTTAATTTAAATATAAATATTTTTTATAAAAATATTTTTTTTCCTAATATATTAATTCAATTTATATATATTTTTAAAAAATAACTTATTTTTAACCTAATGTTTAATCTTTCTCTCCTCTCCATTTAAACACACGTGGACTTATTAATGTGTGAAATAATAGTAGAATATTCTATCTTATAATATTTTGGAATTGCTTTTAGAATTATAAAATTTCCCATCTTCTATCTATTATGTTTTATTGTTTTATTGAAAGATTAAACATAAGTATTGTTAATACCCATAATCTCCTCAAAATGTTTTCTCCCCTCTTTTTCATACATATGGAACACTACTGAATGTTTTACCTCTTTATTTTTTTGCCTCTTTATTTTTTCGTGTATGTGGAATGTTGTTCAATGTTATCCCTCTTTTTTTCGAATATGTGAAACATTGTTCAATGTTTATTGATGGTTGAGTATACAATTTGTATAATGAAAGCTCAAGTTTTGTGGGCTAGCGAAAGGTTAATCTTTCAATTAGTTGCATGCTTTACTAGATGTGACTTTTGTAGAATTGATTAAATGATAGGAAAAAATAGAAACCAAAAGTTTATTTTATTTATGGATATTAATACAAAATGTATTTATATATAGTTATATTTAAAATTTTGTTAGTTCATAGCTTATTTTAACCAATCATTAAGTTTAGTTATCACTTATATTTGTATTATTTATTTATGATATTAGTAATATATCTTCGAGTGATGACTAATCAGATTAGTTAAGATTGGGTAGCCTACTCATCATGCATGATTTTGATTTTAAGATCCAAGAAAATCTCTCTATGAGATGACATCACCCATTGTATTATAAATATGTAATATTGGTGTGAATAAATTAGTGTTAGCTAGTGAACCTTTTCCGTTATCTTATTGTTCATGTCTATATTTTATCAATTGATATGAAAACTCTCATAATCTTAAGGATCTGATAATTTCACCATGGAAAATGAAGTGCAACGAGAACATGCAACCAAAGAGGAGCAGTTGGCACACAAGCTACATCATAGATGAAAGAGGTTTGAGATTTTTAATCACTATTGCTTTACTATGTTCATACTCAACTTCTAGCAAGGCCATTGATGTATAAACTTTGTTTTGATGGTAATGCGATCTTGTTTTGATAGCATATGAGGATTGTAAGCTATTTTCTGTGATTTTTTTGAGTTTGTATAAGTCATATTGTACTTTAGTTCTTCTACATTTGGATCTCAGAATTTTTTTAGTTATGATATTTATTTGGAAAAACACTATATTCCACAGATCCCTACCCCAACAATTTGCTAACAATTGAGCGATTCAAGTTATCTATCACCAAAATTTTGCGATTTGAGTGGATCTGTACTCGTGAATCACGGGATGAACCGGTGATTTATGTTGTAAAAGTGCCAGTTTTTTCAAAGAAACATATATCCACCTTCCCAACAAATGGAATATGGAATGGTTTTGTACATAATATTCCATGTCTGGCCAACGCAATAAGAGAAGTATTCACAAGAATAGACAGTTCCATAGGAAACTCTGGGGGATCACAGAGTAATTATCAATAGACAACTAAGAAAGAGCTTGTATCTGCTTCGTGTTGGATCCTCAAGACCCTTCTTCAGAACATAGCCAGCAGCTATAAGTGCAAAGACTACTAGAAAGCGGATGAATAGACCACTTTCCCAACTATTTGCGGTAACCCTTTCTGTTGAGAAGAGAATAGTATGCTTCAGTTTTCCGTGACTTGTCTCAAATCCAGTGCGTAAAACTATTGCCAGGCACCCTCCATCAGGAGCTTTGCGATGGGCACCCTTATCTGTTGTATGCTGCAGTATCTTTGTTCCACCGAAAAAAAAAATTACATGATTTTTATCACGCCTTGTTGATAACATTTCTCCCAATTCCCTACCTTGGATGGAAACCTTCCTTGTGGGGTAGATTCCCCAGTTAAAATTGCCTCATTGGTAATTGCACTACCAGCCAGTAACAACATATCAGTTGGGATCGTCCTCTCTTCTCCACTTTTCCATGCAAAATGACCAATAGATACAACATCTCCAGGAAGAAGATCCATTCCAAATAGCTTCACCCATTTTCCACATCGATGCACCATTAATGTTTGATTATCTACTCAAACCCACCGAAGCTCTGTTAAAGTTTTCAATCGAATTTTTGCCATTGTAGATTCAAATAACAAGAGCATAAATAGAGTGACCTGTAGTGCCAATCCGGAGGTCACGAGCATAATAAAAAGTGGAAACATCAATTTGATGTAATTTGGACTCGAGGCAGCAGTCGGTGCCATCTTTCTCCTCATCAATGATCCACCCAACAATCCATAATCATTTTCCTATGGATTGAACCCTAGATCATTTGCTTTTATGCAACTACTGATGCTAAAGGAGACAATCCCCAAAGATTGACCCTCAAATCTCCGACAGTCTGCTCTTTTGACAAGGTTTTAAATTTTTTTCGATCTTATCCAGATGTAACATGCGATCTGTAGCCACTTGCATTTCGGTTTTCCAGCGATTTGTGAACAATTGATTGTGATCTGATGTGAATTGCAATCAAGTAGGTGCAACATTCAAAAGAGGAGGTCCATGAGAAGCAACCAGCAGCAAAATCCAACTGGAAAGAGAAAGAAGAGAAATATTTGTTTTGATTGCAATCACAACTCTGTTCATGGAGCCCACGTTTCACGTCTGAAATCAATGTCCATAAGATTGGGTACCTACGCTACATTAAACTGGCGTGGATAGGAATAATACCAGCGCCAATTCATTGTTATCCATTGTATTACAGCGAAGACCAGGCCGTCAGTTGTTCTTCTGCTTGCAATAAATCGACTATAACAAAGGGTTTTTGCAGTCTTGCCTTTGCATATTTAAGAACAGGAATTTGAACGAATGTGATAAAGGAAAATAACAATCACGTCGGCGATAAGATCACTAGGCCCTATTATAAGCATTGAACTCACATTTGTTCGAGGTATTCAAACATGTCGTGGATTCCTCTGGTAAGAAATTTTGATTCCATTTTTTTTTAAAAAGACCTGTAATGACACTGTGACTCAAATAGAGTGGAATTTTGGTGAAGAAAGCACAAAGATTTAGACTGGGGCATAGAAATTGGTATGGGCATCAAAGCAGGGAACATTGCAATGCTTTGATGGGCGTTGTACTCCAAAGTTCAATTCTCACTGTGCTGAGATGAATCTACAGATTGAATTGGTGGTTGTGGGTTTGCAAGTATATCTAAAAAATATATATCCGTGAACCAACCCTCCATGTGGTGACTATTGTTTTCTAAACAACTATTTTTATGGATTTGTTATTTGTTATTTCAGTTACTTGATGCATCAATTTGGTCAAATATGAGCACAAACCAATGAGAAACTTGTTTATTATAGCTAGAGACTAGTTGTTCCTTGAAGCCGGGTTGAGTGGATTTGTTATTATTATTATTATTATTAATTAGCTTCTTATGATGAGCAAGGAGTGGGGTGACTTATTCTCTGTAAACAGTTAAAAAACATCGATTGTTGTTGCCATTAAATTTATGGCATTACAAATGTTTTGAAGTCAAGGAAAAATGCTAAATTGCTAGGAGTTGAAAAGGTTGAAGTCATGTAATAAAGTTTTTTCTCAGCACTAGTTGAACTCTTGCAAAGGAGGGCAAAATAAGCTTTATATGCATTCGAACTTAAATTTTGTAAATTGAAGGAGAAAAGAAGCGTGATATCAAACTTGTATCGTAATAAAATCACATTTTATTTGGTTCTTATGTTCTAGATCCGCCTGAAATTGAATAAGGGGATCTAAGGTACACCTTGTGTAGTGTACGTTGGTGATCTTTTCATAGAGGTTTATATTGTTTATTGTCTAGTTTTGACATAAAAACAATTGCAATTTTAGCATTTATGCAACACACACAAGCTCATGCAATAATGTCATTCAAGCACACAATCAAGCACAAGTAATCAAGTAGTTGTGAAGAACATTCAAGCATTCAAGTTTTCATCCATGTTAGCATTCAAACTCCATCAACATCATCAAATTTGAAGATAAATTCAACTTTAAAGTCGACATTCATTGTAAACTTGCAAATACTATTTTTTGTAAGTAATAAATCTCAACTACAGTTTTTTGTAAGTGTCCAATCAAATCAAGCTGAATTTCATTGTAATTGTTGGGTGCATTCTCGGTTGAACCCGACAACCACAACTTTCTTGTATCATTCTATTCCTGAGTCTATAGGTTGAGTAGTTGAAACTCAATCATTGTAATACTTTTAGATGTATTTTTTGGTGGTAACTGACATCCTCAACTTCCTGGAAGCAAGTTCAAGAAAACAACTTCAAGTGAGCATGAAAGTAAAAGTGAGTGCGTTCTTGGAAACAAATTCAAATGAGTGTGACAAATTCAAGCGAGGGTGAAGTTCAAGCGAGTGATTCAAGTGAGTGAGTTGCAAGTAGGCCTTATTTTGTTGAGTCAAATTGTAATCAGTATCTACTTGCACAAGAAGACCTCATTTAGTGTTTTGAAATGGCTCGAAGTATCAAATTATTAGAGTTTCTGAACACTCTAATAAACACCACTGAAGGAAACATAGTGATATTGAACAAAGAAACTCTTCAATCAATGCTAACTTGTTTTCATGTGACGAAAGCTAAGGTTAAATTTCTTCAAGATGAATCCCATCTATTGAATAATGACTTGATAGATCTGAAAAATCAACAACCAGTGAAGTGTTTTGAACTAGTTTTTGTTCAGCACAATCTTCTATATGATGATGATGATGATGTTTTTGATCAACAGTCAGTGACAGAGAAACTCAACAAGACAACTGCAGATGTAGACGAAGATGAAGCTATTCTTGAACCTACAATTCAAGAGTTTTCTTTTGATTTCAGTGAATAAAACCTTTCAATGATACAACAAACAATAAATCCATTTCCACAAATTTCAAAGCAACAGGTTCAAAATACTCTTTCCAAGGCCATCATCAGACCTTGGGAAGAAACCATCTACAACAAAAATAGAACATGACTAGGATATGACAATGAAGTTACCTTTCATATTCCGGATTATTCCAGACCAATCAAGTTCCAAAGTGATGGATTCCTTCAAGAGGTTTCTACTTCACCTATTCAAGTTCAACATTGGAATGATAACTACCAACATTGTAATCGAGTTGGTCACATGGAGAATCAATTTTTTGATTTCCATCCTTGCGAGCATTGTGGAAAGAATAACTATTCTTCAGATAGATGTTCAATACTATAGAAACCTACAATATTAAAGATTCACTATGAGTGGATCGATCCTTGGCAGTGGTCATCAACAACCAAGCAATTATATAAGTATTACCGTAGAATTCAATCTCGAGTAAAGATCAATCTTGTAGCACATAACATTTTTGTACCTCACATAAGTGGTCCCCTTATGGTGTAGCTTTCGAGCATGGCCCTCACGGGATGAGATAACATGTGGTTTTTTCTGCATTCCCACTTTGTGTTGTACAAAAATGGAGTAAGTATGGTACTCTCTTGATCCTAGAAGAGGGAGTACAATGATATAATTCTTATGTACCTTAAGGGGGGGTGTTATAAAATCAAATGACAATGGTTCATGAAACCACTTGAAGTCTCTCATTTTAGGTGACAAAGAGGGGAATTGATGATGGTTGTCAGACCGAAAGTTTTGATAACAACAAACATCAAATTTTCAAGATGGGCAACTGCAGTCTATAGATGACAGATTTTGGAAGGATTATGGTTCAATGACTTGCAATTGAATCATACACACGATACATTGGGATGTGTTTGGACACCTAAAAGTGTAAAAATTGGTTAGTGGTCATCCAAAAACCATCATATACATGGTATAAATTGGTTAGTGGTCATCTCAAACCACATATTCAGAGAGCGCTTCAGTGATACACTAATAATAGAGCGGTGATACTACATGTTCACCAATTAACATAAGACATTAGATTCTTCTAGCTCAAATACTTGGCAAAATGATTGAATTGTCAAGTAATCAGCTAATGTTCAAATATTGTAGATGTTCACTTCCATATCTTATCTCTCTTCTAGTTCATTTCATATGAACAATTCAACATCCATATTGGCAGTTTTTCAAGTAGTTCTTCATTGAGGCTCAGCCTAGGAGTTTCACTATGAAGACATGGAAATGATACCAGTTTATGCTTTATTGTTGGTACTATTGATCGGACTTGTGATTGAGGGGAGGAATGTTAGCCTATGGCTTACCTTAACCAATCACTAAGTCTAACTGTCACCTATATTTGTATTATTTATTTAGGACATTAGTAATATATCCTCAAGTGATGACTAATGAGATTAGTTAATATTGCCTAGCCTAGTCATCATGCATGGTTTTAGTATCTAGAGAAAATCTCTCTATGAGGTGGCATCACCCATTATACTATAAATATGTAACATTGGTGTGAATAAATTGGTATTGGCTAATAATCATTTCCGCCACCTTATTGTTCATGTCTATATTTTATCAAATTTTACTACTCTTTCACCTCCATTCAATTTAACTATGATGATTTTCATTCTTTTAAATTTATGTAATCTTTCATTTTTTCTTTTCTTCACTCCCCTCCATCTTCTTAATCATTTGATAAGGTTCTCCTTACTATATATTAAGTCCCTCCTTCTCCTTACTATGTATTAAGCCCCTCCTTCTCTAACATTTTTTTATTTTTTTTAATTGTTTTTTGAGTTTGCTATATATTAAGTCCCTCCTTCTCCTTACTATGTATTAAGTCCCTACTTCTCCTTACTAAAATACACAATATTAAAATTTAATAATACCTTATATTGATTGAATAAAACTTTAGGAAGCATGGAGAAAATAACAATTTTGATTAAGTGGAAAGAATAATTAAAAATATATATATTTTGATACCATCTATTAAATAAAACTTTCAAAAGTATGGAGAGAGTAACAATTTTAATTGAATGGAGATAAGATAATTTACACTTATACAAAATTGTTCTAATGATTTAAAAGTACCAATAAATGATCTCAATAAAAGAGAATAGTTAAAATCACTATAATATGGTGTGAATCAAGAATATTCTCCTTTATCAATATTGTTTGTTTGACTTATAAATGAATCAAAAGATTTGAAAATATAATATTTAATATTATTTGGTAGGATATTATTTAATATTGTTTCGCTATGAAGATGATAATATCTAAGACATAGATAACATGTAAAATAACTTGTTACTTTACAATATGTACATGATAATATGTAAGACATAGATAACATCTAAAAGACCTTGTTACTTTAAAAAAAATAGTTTCACTAAAATGAAATCACATGTAAATAAAATAAAAGGTAATAGTCATTGGTACTTGGAAAGGGGATTTTTAGAGCACACTCAATAATCAAAATTTCCAGGTGGTTTCTTTTACCAGTACTTGGACATGGAATACTTTAGTCATTCTCGGAAGTATTGTGTGGAGAAACATGTAATAAGACGCACACGATCTTCTTAGTATATGTAAAATACATGTAAATTATTTTAAATGTGGAATTGGAAATTAAAGAAGTTATTTTTTAGAACATTAATACATTTATTTAAATTTTAACACATTTATTTAAATTTTAATGTATTGATTTTTTTTTTTTTTGAAAAATAAGAAACAAGAATTAAGGGTAAAGTAAAAATATAATGTTAATAAAAATATATATGTTTTTTTAGATTTCTCGATATAAACTATTTATGGATTTTTTGAAACACCCAAGGTTTCAAATGGACACTTTACTCATAGTTATGGACTATAGAAAGAATAATGTTATGTAAGTGTTTATAGAAATTGAATCTCATTGCTTCTATAGTTTATGATAATGGATCAAGTGTTCACTAAAAACATTGAACTTTTCAAAAACTCTATATACAATATACATCTAAAAATCTAAAAAACAATTATGAGAGTGAAAATCTATATACTCAAAAATCTATATCTTAATATCATATATATATATATATATATATTACATCAATGTTATTATGAAAAAAAACAACTTTATATCAATTTACAATTTCTTTGATCAAAATAAAATATATGGACATAATATGTATCAAATAACAATTGCAATACATTTTATAAAAAGACAATTTTATAATAAAATTGATTAAAATTGGAAATTAAAAGATAAAATTTTCAAAAATATAAAATGAGTATAATTTTTATTTATTAAATTTTATTTATATAAAACAATAATATTTATATGAATTTTTTTTATAAAAACATATTTATATAAAAACATACTTATTAATTTGAAAATTCAATTATTTTTTATTAATTATTATCTACATAAAACAACACAATCTATATAAAATAACTTAAAAAAATTCTTATAAAAAATAATATTTTATAAACACATCAAAAACATAATTAATGAATTATACCTATTTGAAATGATTAGAATTAATGGATTTTTAATTACATGGATTTAATCGACTTTTTATCACAAATGAGTTTTTAATGGACAAGATTTCATATACTTAATTGTCACATTAAATTAAAAACTATGATTTCAAACATTAACTTTAACTTCCTTACATGACAAAAAAATGTCCATTCATCATTAAAAAAATATGATTAAAGTGATTAACATAACCATGACTATTCACTTTAAATTTAAATACTTGACTAAGTTTAAATGTTTTTGTAAAATTTGATTTTTGTGGCATTTAATTTTTTACATTTAAGGTTTTGTATATCTAAGTTGTTTCTTCCCGCGTGTTGGTTGTTCGTAGAGTGCAGTGAGCTCCCATGTTTTTCCTATCTAAGCCATTTGCTTTTCAGTTGTTGATTGTTCAGTAGCGCAGTAAGCTCTCGTTTTTACCAATTTTATATGGAAACTTAAAAAAAAAAAATTATATATGTTTTCTCCAATAATCCCTCATGCTTCCACCATCCCTCATGCTTCCACCCCTGTTAGACTTCTTTAAAAATAATGTTAGGTGGAGACTTCCTTAAAAATAATGCTGCCTGCGTGAGTGTAGTGTTGAGTTAAAAATAATGTTAAATTTCTTTTACTGTGCGTGCCTTTTAACTTCTACACATCGTCCTTTTCCCTCGTATTTCTAGTTCGAATCCTACCCTCCTGCCACCCGTAACGACTAGACAATCAATTCTATATCTAAGAGAGCAGCCATTTTAACGCCTGAGCTATAGATATATGAAACCGGTGATCATTTTACCTTTATCACTAAGTTCAATGGAGGAACTCATGGTCTTCATAAACGCTCAATGGAGGCAATAATTAATATATCTTTAAAATAATTTAGAATTATATTAGGGTTGAAAAAATAATTAATAAGACATATACTCTATGAGTCACGATCACAATGCGTCACTGTCGAAAAAATTGTAAGAAAAACACTATACATATAATCTATGAATCGCAATGCAAGTCATTCATCATGCAAAGGAATGGTGACTGACAACTCGTTGAGTTCTTTCAATGACAATGCGTCAACTCCATGCATAAAAGTCATAATCTATGAATCACTATGCGTCAACTCCAGGCATAAAAGACATATAATCTACGAATCACAATGCGTCAACTCCAGGCATAAAAAGATATTGAATCTATGAATCACAATGCGTCGCACATCGTGGAAGGGAATAGTGAGCAACAACTAGTTGAGTTCAATTCAATGAAATTATATCATTGATAGGAAGAGAAGGAAGTTTCATATTGTGGACTATCTTTTTCCATGCAGGGCGAGAAGAGATATCTTCCCAACATGCATTCACGTTGTTTCTGGAGAAAAGGAGATGGCCAAAGGAATCTCCAGCCAAATACTTGCTCTTGGACAGCCGCTCCTCATACACATCCAATACTTTACCCAACTTCTCCACGTTACTATCCACCACTACCTCGTCCGTGGAACCTAATTCCTTCATCGGATTTATGAAAACCTGCTCCATTATTGCATTAAATGGAGGATTGAATTGCTGCGACTCTCGCACCACTGTGTAAGTCACCCCATGCAACTTGAAGGTCCGTGTTACTTTTCTACTCTACTCAGTTTTTCCCGTTGCTTATATAGATGATTTTGGAATATTCATGCGTACCTCCTTTTGTTTTACAATTAAACGTCTCGCACCACTGTGTAAGTCACCCCATGCAACTTGAAGGTCCGTGTTACTTTTCTACTCTACTCAGTTTTTCCCGTTGCTTATATAGATGATTTTGGAATATTCATGCGTACCTCCTTTTGTTTTACAATTAAACGACTGACAGATAGATCATTTAAAATGTAACTTGGACACATTTTGGCAGTAAATATTGAGCTTGCTAAGTATTTCAGATTTGACAACTTATAATCTACCTGCAACAACATTCAATGTTGTATAGTAGGCTGGATATTGATTTAGAAATGTGAGAAATAAACACACATTGAGACAACCCTCACAATCTATATTGAATGAGGACTCATTACATCATCAAACCACAGATAACTAGACTATGTCAACTGACTCTTACTCCCTTACTCCATTATTTCCAAGTCTCCCCCTTAATAGAGAATGGATGGACTTCTACACCTAACATTTGCCTAAACAACTCAAACTTAATCTTTCCAAGAGGCTTAATGAAAATATGACGAGCATTTTCACTAATATTACAATACATAAGAGCTATTTCATTTCACTGCAACTTTTCTCTAACAAAACGAAACTGAGTTTCAACATGCTTTGTCTTTGCATGAAAAATCCGATTATTCGCAAGATTGATTGAACTTTGATTATCACATTTGATCATTGTAGGTTCATTTTGTTCTTTTCCAACCTCTTGAAGAAGTCTTCTCAACCAAACAACTTCACATGTTGTTGCACACAAGGCTTTATATTATGCTTTAGTAAAAGACAAATATACAGAAGGTTGTTTTTTAGTGCTCCATGAAACAACCCCGGATCCAATGCCAAACGCATATCCAGTGGTTGATCTTCGATCATCCAGATTGCTAGCCCAATCAGAATCTAAGTAACCTGTCAACTCAACATCAGATGCATCAGTATATTTAATACCATAATCAAGTGTTCCTTTTAGATACCTCAGTATTGCCTTTGTTGCATTCCAATGGATTTCTAGAGGTTTTGCCATAAACTGACTTAACACACTCACAGAGTATGCAATATCAGGTCTAGTTGTGGTGAGATAATTCAAACTACCCACCATCTGTCTATACATAGTGCCATTCAGCTCCTTCGAACCATCATCACAAGAAGGTTTCACATTTTGTTACATGGGAATAGTAGAATACTTACACTCATCCATATTAGATCTCTTAAGTACTTCTCTGATATCTCACAAACAAAAGTTTGGCCTATATTTCTCCAAACTTCAAGACCTAGGCAGTAATGTAACTCACCAAGATCTTTCATTTCAAAAACTTTTAACAACTGCTCCTTGATTTCATCAATTAATTTCTCTACATTTCCTATAATTATCAAATCATCAACATATACGGAAATCAATACTATATATCCCTGCTCATCAAATTTGGTATACAGATTTGGATCACTCTTGCTCTTCATAAAACCTTGAAGAAGGAAAGAGTATATCTTCTCATACCATGATCTAGGTGCCTGTTTTAATCTATACAATGCTTTCTTTAACTTACACACTAAGTGTTCTTTCCCTTTTTCCACAAACCCTTCAAGTTAAGTAAGGCAAACCTCCTCCTTTAACTCACCATTCAAAAATGCAGATTTAACATCTAATTAGTGTAGCTTCCAATGATACTTTGTATCTAAAGCAATTAACAATCTAATAATATTCAATTTAGCTACTGCTGCAAATGTTTCAGTATAATCAATATCTTATGTTTGTGACTACCCCTTTGCCACCAGTCTAGCCTTATATTTATCTATACGACCATCTCATTTAAACTTGGGTTTGTATATCCATTTCCATCCAATGGGCTTCTTATGTTTAAGCAATTCATTCAATTCCCAAGTATTATTTTTCATTATAGATTCATATTCTTCCTCCGTTGTATTTCGCCATTCATCATGTTCATTGGTTTCATCAAAACTCATGGGTTCTATGACATTTGAAATGTTACTCATTAGGGCATAGTCTTTATACCTCTTAGGGAGACAAATCTGTCATAAAGATATTCTCAACTGATTATCTTCCTCCCCACTTTTTGAAGATCTGTCTTTGCCTCTAGGTGAACTGTGACTGCTTGAATTGTCCATATCACTGAGGCCTTCTTGCTACTTCTGTTGTCGTGGCTGCTACTGCTCTTCTTTAACTCCTTCATCAAAAAGTCTATGCCATTCCTCATGACTGTTATTGTCATGATTTCATGCTTCCTACTCATGGAAAAGTACATCTCTACTTGCAAATACTTTGTGAGTAGAAGGATCAAACAATTTGTATGCTTTAAATTCAAAACAATACCCAATGAAAATACACTTAATGGATTTATCATCCAATTTCTTCCTATTCTCCTTTGGAATATGTGCAAAAGCCTTACACCCAAATACTTTCAAATTATGAACTACAGGTTTGGAACCATACAAGGCTTCAAAAGGAGTAACATTATCAAGACACCTTGTTGGAATTATATTATTTAAATAAACTGCAGTATTTATGGCTTCAGCCCAAAATGCATTTGAGAGATTATTATCTTGCATCATACTGCGTGCACACTCTACCAGAGTTCTTTTTTTCCTTTCACTGACTCCATTCTGTTTTGCAGTGTGAGGTATTGTAAACTGTTTTACTATTCCATGATCTTTGCAATATTTGATGAAGTCCCCTGATTTATACTCTCCCCCTTGATCTGATCGAAGGATTTTGATGGATTTTCCTATCTGTTTTTCCACCATGGTTCTGAATTCCTTAAAGTACTCGAAAAAATCATTTTTTCTTCTAAGGAAGTAAACCCATGTGTATCTCATGCAATCATCAATAAATAACAAAAAATAAAATGTACCTCCTAAATACCTAGTCTGCATAGGCCCACAAACATCAGTATGCACAAGATGTAACACATCTCTCTTTTTCCTATCAAGATTAGAGGGGAATTCATCTCTATGCATCTTTCATAATCACATCCATCACAAGAAACATTCTCATTCTTTAACATGGGAAGTCCTTCAACCATATTCTTTTTCTGTAATAACAATAAATCAGGATGATTGATGTGGCCATACCTTTGATGCCAAAGAATATTTGTTGGCATAGTTGCAAAAGTCAGTGCGTGATGTGCTTTGATGGTAACATCAAGTTTTTATAGGACTCCTGCTCTGACTCCCATTGCAATAGTTTTGAAGTGGTCCAACAGATCCTTCACTATGCAATAATTCTTGAAGAACTCAACCTTCAAGTCCTGATCTGTAATGGTGGACACATCGATCAATTTTTTCTTTATTCCTGGCACATAAACAACATTGTGAATGTGACGAACTGTACCATTCGACAATGTTACGGGAATGTCTCCATATCCCTTGATCTAATGAGCACAATCATCACCAAGATATATGTTGGCTCCATTCTGTGTTTCTTTAAAATTAGTATACCACATCTTATTGCATGTCATATGTACTGATGCTCTAGAATCCATGCACCAGGCATCAAAATCATCTGTTTCAGCAGATAAAGCAACGTTAGACACAAACAGCCTAAGATCACATGAATAAAAATTTGGGGGTTCATCAATATCATCATTAGCAATAAATAATTTGAGATCATGATTTCATGATTTTTCTGCATAATGACCTGAATGTGTTCTAGGTTTGTTCATAGCCTCATCACTTTTCTTCTTATGACACTCTTTAACAATATGTCCAGGTCGACCACAATAAAAACAAATCTTTGAATCAATCCTGTTAGATTGCATACCTTGATTCGGTCTTGGAGATTGTCTTCTCTGCGATGAACTGTCTCTCTGCCATGAATTTCCTCCTCTGCCTCTTTCTCATGATCTCCCTCTCGTGGATCTCTTATTTGATAACAGTGCCAAATATTTATTATGAGGCTTCAGATTCCCGCACCTCTCTTCCTCTTGTAGCAAAATACATGTCAGTTTTTCAAACGTAGAAGTATTCTCCCTTGTTGCGAGACCTATTATGAACATCTGATAATCTTCTAGCATACCATTTAAGGTAATAGTGACCAGATTAGTGTTGAAAATAGTTTCCCCTATATTTACTAGCTTGTCTTTCACCTCTTTAATACGACCCAAAAATGAACTAACAGATTCATTTCCATCCATCTCAATGCCTAGCAATTTAGTTTTTAGGAACAAAATGTGATTTGTGTTGCTAGTTTCATACAATACTTTAAGTGTTGTCCATGTTTCAGGAGAAGTTGTAGCTTCTCTAATATGTGGAATTATGTTATCTTTAACAGACATGCACAACAGTACCTTTGCCTTGTTTTCGTGCTTCTCCAAATCTTGGATCTGTGTTGTTGTCGCACCTGCAACCGCATCAGGTTTCACTTCAATTCTCTTCGCAATGTTCCAGACACCATAGCCCTCTATCAACATCTGCATCTTGAATTTTCAGTTAATGAAATTCGAGCCATCTAATTTGTTGGCTTCGTTGAGGTAGGTCTTCACCAGAGTATTCGTCATCTATGAAAATGTCTTCTTGTTCAATCAGATAATGAATCCTTCTATCACTAACGGTGAATCACCAAGAATATCAAACTTTTGTCAAGTTTTATCTTGTGCTGAGCAGTCCGTCGCTTTTCCTTAAGATCCACTGATCCAACTCTACCTCTGTTCTCATCCTTTTTTTAAAAAATATAAGAAAAAACTTTAAAAAGGAAATATTAACATCAATCATGCATGCATCCACCTTTAAATCATAACCCCGCCTCACATAAAGCTTAATATCCAAAATTTTCACCTTTTAAAACAAAATTTATACCTCACTCTCAAATAATCAAACGCATACAAATGTGGCACTCTTATTCAATGCTCCACATATAAAAAGAACCTCTCTTATATTTCAACTCATGCAAATGCATGAAAAACACACTCTTGCATGCATGCAAATCGTGAATGACTCATGAAACCCACGCTTCCTCTTTCAACGCTCCAATAAAAAACAAAACCTCAAACTATAACCTCACGCTTCAAAAACTCATGATTTGCACCAGATCACTGGACCAATTCAAATATTTTGGGGAAATATCTTTATTACATACCTCCACTAAAACCTTCAAGATTTTCAAAACCTTCACGATTTTCAAACTCCACGCATTTTGAAACTCATGAAAACCTTCACGATTTTCCTTTAAACTCCACGCATACAAACTATATAAAAATAAAACCTTCATGATTTTCTTTCCACGAGCTCACGTGACCTGCGCAAACACAGGCATTTCCGCACATCATGTTATCTTAGAGTGCATGGAGTCAGCACCTCATGCATTACTTGGGTGCATAAATGTTTAAATCTTTTCGCATTGTAATACACAACTAGAATGCGGAAATCTAAGGTTTTCAAATGTGCGAAAACTTTGAGTAGTATGTTGTTGCACCCTTCAAGAGGAGGGACCTGTGGACTTCAAGAAATTTACGCACCTCACCCTGTGGCTCTGATACTAACTTAGAAATGTGAGAAACAAACACACAGTGAGACAACGTTCATGATCTATATTGAATGAGGACTGATTACATCAAACCACAGATAACTAGACTCTACTTACGCTACTGACTCTGTTAACTGACGCTGACTTTTACAACTGACTCTTACTCAATTATTTCCAATTGTTAGCCCAGATGAATCACAATGCTTCACTCATCATATAGGGAATGGTGAGTGACAACTCATTGAGTTCATTTCAATGAAATTCTTATAAGAGAAAGTCAAGGCGTAAAAAGATATATAATCTATGAATCACAATGCATGGCTCATCATGGAAGGGAATGCTGAGAAACAACTAGTAACTCCTCATCATGGAAGGGAATGGTGAGCAACAACTAGTAACTAGTCGAGTTCAATTCAATGAAATTATATCATTGGTGGGAAGAGAAGGAAGTTTTATATTGTGGGCTATCTTTTTCCATGTAGGGTGAGAAGAGATATCTTTCGACCACGCATTCACATTGTTTCTGGAGAAAACAAGATGGCCCTTCCCAATAACATTCACCAAATAGTGGAGATGAGGCAGATGCTGGAGATCCGCCAGGCTAAAGGAATCTCCAGCCAAATAGTTTTTGTTGGACAGCCACTCGTCCTACACATCCAATACTTTACCTAACTTCTCCACGTTACTATCCACCACTACCTCGTCCGTGGGACCTAACCCCTTCATCGGATTTATGAAAACCTGCTCCATTATTGCATAAAAGGGAGGATTGAATTGATGTGACTCTACCTCGCACCACTTTTCAACCACCACTTGTTCTGCCATCATTCTGCCCAGTAAATCGCAGCTACCACCTTGGAATTTGTTAGCCAAATAGAGAGAGAGTGTTACCGATTAAGGTGAGGTCACCATCTTGAACAGTAGGAATCTATCCAAATAGCTGGAAACATCAAACACAATGAATTAAGAAACATTAAAGCATGTACTAACTGATGATCAATATCTGGAGGCGTGCTTACATACAATATGTACTTAGAAACTAGAATTTAGATCAAAACTTACATTAATTGAGAGAAATGGAGGTCGTTTGTGATCCCCAACGATTAGAAACTAGAATTTAGATCAAAACTTACATTAAGTGAGAGAAATGGAGGTCGTTTGTGATCCCCAACGAGAATGTCTATAGGGATGAGCTGGTACTCCACTTCGTTTTTGTTTAAACAGGCGAGCACTCTTGTTGTGCACGCTGAGAAAGGGAGGCCAAACACCTTAATCATTGCCATGAAGGAGGGTACTTTCCCGTTGAATCTACTAAACACAGACTCTAAAACAAGCCACACCTGCACTGTTGAAGATCTGGACAAGCCACACCTAGACTCTAAAACAAAGTCTATTTAAACCATGTTTTATTAAATTTTATCATTCTCATTTAGTCATAAAATGTTGGTATCTACCCATAATAGTTGGAATGTTTTTTTTTAATAATTTAAATGCTTTTAATAATATGACTATTAAGTTGTATTTATAATTATTGAAGATTTTTATCTTCTTTTGGTTTAAAATAAAAATATAGTTTTTGTTGGAAAGTTTTTTTTCAGTATAATGTTTAATTGGTTGTAAAATGAGTTTGATTAAATTTGTTTGTTTTTCCCTCTCCTGGTACTTAATTGATTGTAAAATGATTATAATTATTTTTTTGGTTTTCTTCTCTTCTTCGATATTGGACATATTGTGGAAGTGCCTATGTGTGAAATAATAATAAGACTATTATTTTTATCTTGTGGCATTTTAGAGTTGTTTTTATAATTATAAAATTTCCTTTCTTCTCTATCCTATTATGTTTTAAATATAGTGGATATCCATAACCTTGTAAAAATGTTTTCTTTCTTTTTTTTCATACTTGTCGAACATTGCTCAATTCTTTTTCTCTCCTTTTCATACATGTGGGATGTTGTTAAAATTTTTCTTTCGTCTTTTATACATGTGGAACATTGCTTAGTACCTATTGATTGTTGATGATACACCAAAGTAGCTCCATCAAGGGGATCACTTTAAAAGAAGGATTGCATGTGGAAAGATTTGATCAGTCTAGGCTCATGATAAATCTGGAGTTAAGATCTAAAAAACATTTCTAAATAAAATATCTTTCTCTCTATATATATACAATTTTTTTTTGTTATTAATATTTTTAAATGCTACAATTTTTCTAGATAGTAAGCATGGAAGGAATTAGACTTCTCCCTTATACTTCGATGTAGAAAGTGTCTCTTGAGGAAAACATATATAATGTAATCTCTATCTTTTTGGGCTAGCCTCGGGTGAATCTCTCAATAATCTGTTGCATGCCTTACTAGATGTCCCTAATGTACCATTCACTAAATGCTAAGAAGTGCCCAAGTTCTGAAGAAAAATAAAATAAAACAATAGAACCACTCAATCCTTATTGATACTTAAAAATAACATATATAATGGAAAAAATAAAGTCTAAAATCTCACTTTATTAGTGGTGTCAATCCAATATGTATATCTTTTACAAATAGCTACTTTTCACAAATTAACTATTCTTTCACCTCCTTTTAGTTGGATGATTATCATTCACTTAGATTTTTTGATTTGAGTGTGAGGGGTGAATTCTTAGCAGCTAGGGAAACGTGCTATATGGAGGGCGCATCAAAGGAAGACTGAAAAGAGAATTATCGAGGGATGGGTGTACCTCCTGCGCAATGCACGTTCTGGTGTATCTGGTTGAGTGAGGGTGTCTTCTACAAAATGGTGACTCGTCCAGAAGGAGNGGAGCGAACTAAAAAAATGATAGAGATGGGGTCGCGCTTAGTAAACTAAGAGAAATGGAAGAATAATGCCATACAGAAAGAGGGACGCGTTGCTTTGCTGGAGATAGACGCCTGGTCTATTCTTTACGCTGTCCATCAGCAGAATTGAATGCGCCTTGCTCATGCACTAGTAGAACTAGAGATGTGCATCAGTTCCTTGATGCACATTCTCTCTCACAAGCACTCATAAACAGTCAAAAATGAAAACGCAAGATTGTCTCTCTCTCTTGTCTCAACAAAAACGATAATCAATTGTACACAAGCAGAATAGAGAACGCAGGATTCACACAACTTCATCATCGTATTAGCTCTTTGAGTCTATTCTTAAACAAACAATGCCAATCTTCAAAAACGGAAGATGTTGCTTTTCCTTCTGAGATTATTCACGCAATCAGATGTACAAGAGAACTTTCCCGCAACGTTTATTGACATACTGACTCTTACAAAAAAATCAGGCATTGTCATGATTATTTACACCAGCAGATGCTTTATTACAAAAAGATTAATTGACGCCAACCTAAACTAGAAATAGTATTACTTCTACTTCTCCTCTATCTTGTTGCAGATGACTCGAACTTTCTATGCACCCTATTAGGAAGGTTGTCGTCCTTTCTTATTGGTCCAATTCCTCCCTGTTTAGATCTGGAAGCATCCCTGCTTCTACCACCAACGGAGGGAAATTTCATTCGACTATCATCCACTTGTCTTGTCTCTGGCGTTTGGCATTGTTGACCGACTAGGTAGGAAACATGATGCTTCTTGGCACTATCTGTTGTTATTTGTAAGCAAACTGTGACAGGAGTGTGTATCTGTGATAAATTTTGAATGCCACTATGGTCGACTTGTTGTTTGCGAAGATGATTTGATGATTCCGACCTATGCAAAATGAGAGGCATCTCTGTGGGTGCTCGGGACTGAAATCCAAGAGAGACCTCAAAAGGTAAGAAGTCTGTGGAAGCATGCATGGCCTTTTTGTAAGGGTGACACTTCTGTAAATTTGGCATCAGTAGGTGGAATTGTTTGTCATAGTGGTGGTCAATAAATTTGGCTGAGGACATGGTCTCGGAGTGGTAAGTCACCGGGTGACCTCCCTGTTTACGCATCATTCCTAGGGAAAAATGAGAGGTGATATGGGATAATGGATAGCAATCTTTAATTGTGGCTTGTATGAGATAATGGTAAGTGTTAACTAGAGGGCGTTCGATAGTGTCTTGGATAATCGATCAATATGTTGGAGCATTGGGTAATGATGCATCATGAATGATATCTATGGATGGAGAAAGGGATCGAGGGGGTGGGCACCTTGAGGAAAACTGAGAGACATTGGTAAATTTCGGGAGAGGTGGAAGTATTGTGGGCGGTGTCAGATTAGTGAGGTTTGCGGGATGAACATAACGAGCCAAACAGAGAGATACATTGTTGGTATTGATAACATGGTGAGGGACTATGGTATCGGTTCGCGGTGGTGGTGAAGTGATAGATGATGAAGTAAGTACCTAGTTGTGCCCAACGTGTTGAAGGTGGTACTGATGAGTCTTGGCATGATACACCACTTGTCAATCTTGTTGGTAAGAAAGACCGAGAAGGAGATCGACACAATCTAATGGTGACACGTCGCAGATCACAGTGTCACGAAAAGGACCAATGGAAAAAGTGACAATGCAACACTGAGCAATAGTAATGCAAGGACCTCCCTTCTATACCCAACCAAGCTGATATGGATCACGGTGTGGGGTGGTGGGGATTTGCAGATGTTGGACTAATTCTTGTGATATTAGATTCTTTTAACTGCCATTGTCCAGAATGAGAGTGGAGAGATCATTTTTAATTTGGTAGTTGTGATTGAATAGGGGAACATTATGGAGATTTGGTTGTGGTGTAGTCATGAGAATGATGGATGGGTCAAGTTCGGTGGGGTTGGTGAGAAATATGACTTTTGGTTTCTCGGGAAACTTGGTGGGTGTGGCCTCTGCAAACAAGGTCTGATGGGGGTGGAATTTTTAATGGCTCAACAACCGGCAAAGTTATGGGAGTTGGTCTCGTGAACATTACACCAAAGTGCATTTTTGGTCGCCGACGAGGAAGAAGGATAAGGTGGAGAATGAGAAGGGGATGGGTTATCATCCGGGGTTCGATTTGATAGATATCGAATGTGAGGAGATGCCTTTCTTTCTACGGCCAAGGCCAATAAGAAATCCTTGTCCAGAGAAGCGTTGTCAAAAATATCTACCCCCTTCCCGAGAGGTAACAATAAACCATAATTGAACTTAATTATTAATACCTCGTCTGGTTCTCTGAACTAGATTTGGAGGCACAACTTGTAGAGGACATCGATGTATCCTTGAATCAACTGATTGGAAAGCTGACGGATTTGTAACCACTTTGCGAGTAGATTCTGAAGGTAGCATGGAGGGAAAAAGCATTCTCTCAAGGTCTGACAAAATGTATCCCATGAAGTAATGCAACCATTTGTCGGGGACAAAGTATCGATCTCAACGATCAATAATGCGATGTTCAAGTGTATGTCCCACCAATTGTGGGTGATTCCTTCGAGCTGGAGACTAGCTATTCACAATTTGGTAGCCTCCTCCATCTCAGGTGAGGTTTTGAAATAAGTGGGGAGGCTATGGATCCAGGAATCCACAATCTCGTCACTCATGTGGCCGACACACTTGGGTAATTGAAAACGATTTTCCCATTGCATGGTCACTGGAGGTCTTCGTTTTTGAAGTTGAATGAATTCTTGGAGAGGCAACACCAAATCTGCCATGGGGCTTGATGTGTCTGCACTATATTCCTCACTGGAGGCTTCTCGTCGAGGAAACATGGTTGGTAACCTGGAATAGACCCTGAGGTGGGTGTGAAAGAATCCCTGAGAAGGGTGAAATGCACGCCCTGAGCAGAAGCATGAGGCTAAGTAATATTTTTTAAATGCTGCAATTTTTCTAGATATTAAGTATGGAAGGAATTACACTTCTCCCTTATACTCTGATGCAGAAAGTGTCTCTCGAGGAAAACATATATAATGGAAACTCTAGATTTTTGGGCTAACCTCCAGTGACTCTCTCAATAATTTGTTGCATGCCTTACTAAATGTCCCTTATGTACCATTCACTAAATGCCAAGAACTATCGAGTTCTGAAAAAAAATAAAATAAAATAACAGAACCACTCAATCCTTATTGATAATTAAAAATAACATATATAATGGAAAAAATAAAGACTAAAAGATCACTTTATTTCTGATGTCAATCCAATATGTATATCTTTTACAAACATCTGCTTTTCACAAATTTACTATTCTTTCACTTCTTTTATTCTTTCACTTCTTTTTAGTTGGATGATTATCATTCACTTAAATGTTTCTTTTTAGTTAGATGATTATCATTCACTTAGATTTTTATATTTGTGAAAACTTTCATTTATCTTTCTCTTCACTTAACCCCATCTCCTTAATCATTTGGTAGTTTTTTATATTTGGATTGTGGTTTGTTTTCTTCTTCATATATTAGCTTGTATTATTGCATCTCATGGCTTCGAATCTATTTCATTTATTACTTAGTTAACCTTAATTTTTGTTATCTTTCTTTTGTTTTATTTTCTAAATTTATGTTATCTTTTTCTTTTAATTCTATACAAATATATTGTGGAAAAAAAGTGAATCTTTATTTCCATCAAATAAATGTAATTAAGAAATACACATTCAATTTTTTTTAATTTTTTTTATTCATTTTTTCTTTCCTGCTTTTTATTTTAATTAAGTGTAAAAGTGTTTTTAACATCTTGAACTTAATAAATCACCAAGAATCCAATAAAATTTGTTTATGTTTGAACTAATTTGTAGAAAAAAAAATTGTTTTTTATTTTTCTTTTTAAATTTGGGAAAAATAAAGTTTAAATTTTATTATTAATGTCATGCTTATGCTTTATTTTAGTGAAAATGGTTTAAAAACTAAAGAATACAATGATTTTTTTTTATTGTTTCCTTGATTTCTTTTTAAGATTCATATGTTAATTTCATATACTTTTAACCAATAGGTTTAACCATTTGAAGAAGAAAAGTAAAGTTAATTTTATTAACCATTTCAAGATGAAAAAAATATTTTTATAAAAAAATTGTTGCAAGTAAATGAGGTTGATGTTTTCAATATCGAAAGAAAAATATTGATGATGATGATGATTAACGTCCACTAAGACCTAATAGGTCTATCGGACCTTAAGAGGGTAAGTGATTATTTGTGATTCTTTAGAATTTTGTTTCTGTGCTCGAAAAGCATTAAGAGAAGCTTTCCAAGATCATCATACTTTTGTTGAGTTAAGAGGTTAGGAAGGTTGGTAGTGTGATCAATATTTTGAAAATGAGATCTAATATGGGTATAGGCTGTACAATCTAAGAGAAAGTGCTTTTCATCTTCAACCTTCTTAGTGTCACAAAGGTGACACACTCTTTCATTCCATGGCGTTTTAGGAATTGACCAACGCCCAATTTCACTATGGAGCTTGTGAGATTTTGTTCTTATCTTAGCAATGCTTATTTTTTTCTTTACACTTGGAAAAACAGATAGATAATTTTGATCTTCTAGATTAGGGTTGATTACATATTTATAATACCTTAATGTTATTTTTTCCTCTAACTCTTTATCACACCACATTTTTTCCTTAAATTTTGATTTGACATTTTTTTTAATA
>JASDQU010206892.1:13033-33958 GCA_032191745.1 Picea mariana
GTAGGTTGCTGAATACAAGGCATCCCATTTACCATATGCTTCTTCTGTAACAGATCTAAGCCACCAAAATGTAAATGACCATATCTCAAATGCCATAACCAGGATTCATCTGAACTTCCAACTTTATAAACATTCAAAGAACCACTGAAATCATTCTCATAACAAGTGGAAACATCCTATTCTTGGTCATCTCTACTCTTGCAATCGACTGTTTGCTGGGAAATTTATCATAGATTATACATACCTTGTTCTTGAATAACACTCTGTACTTTTTCTCCATCAGTTGTCCAACACTAATAAGATTGCATTTTAAACCAGGCACAAAGTAAACATCAACAATATTTCTTCTTTGATTGTTCTTAGTGTAAACTGGAACTATACCTCTACCATTGATTGTAACCTTTCAGTCATTTCCTAGTTTGACTTCATATTCAATACTAGTATCAATAGAAGAAAATAAGTCCCTATTACAAGTCGTGGTTACTGCAACCACTATCCAAAAACCAAATATCATTAGCACTTTCTTGAGTGACATTACAAGTCAAGAACATAGGATTTTGATGATCCTTAGACTCATTTGTGATATGTGCAGATTGCTTTCTAGCATTTGCTTGCTTCTTCCAACATTTGTTAGCAAAATGCCCAAACTTCTTACAATAATAACATTGTACTTTAGTTTTTTCATACCTCTGATTTTCTTGCTTCCAGGGTTTATTGTTGCTCCCTCTTAAATTAGGAGGATTCTGCTGAGACTTCTCCTCAGACACTGATTCAGTTCTGTTGTCCCTTGGGCTAGAAAATCGACCTCCTCTTCCACGAGTATGAAACCTTTCTCTGCTTCTGCCTCTGGTAACATGCAATTTGGATTTGAAAGCATGCTCCAATGATCCTTCTTCATATCTGGATATCCTAGATTCATGAGTAACAAGAGAACCAGTTAACTCATCAATTTGCATTAAACTTAAATCTTTAAATCCCTCTATGGGAACACCAACAGGTTCAAAATTCTTGGGCAAACTTCTGAACACTTTCTCAATAACTCCCTTATTCTCAATATCATCTCCATACTTCTTGAGATGGTTTACAACACTCATCACCTGAGTCATGAAAGTATCTACACTTTCATTATCCTTCATCTTCAGATTTTCGAAATCCCTTCTAAAATTATGCAACTTGATTGTCTTCACCTTGGACACACCTTGATAACAGGTTTCAAGAATGTCCCAAGCCATCTTCAAAGATGTAGCACTAGCAATCTTCATAAAAATGGATTCATTTAATCCTTGCTAGATTAATCCAATAGTTTTGTTGTCCTTCTTCTTGTTTTCCTTCAGCAAAACACGGTCAACATTAGACAGAGCCAATTCTATTGCAGCATCAACTGGCTCAACATAACCATCAATAACATAAGTCCACAAATCTTGAGAATGAAGAATTTTCCTCATCCGAATGTTCTAGGAATCATATGACTTTTCTCTCAGAACAGGAACCTGAACATGAGAAGAATTACTACCAGACGCAACCATTTGTATAAAATTTGAAAGGAATTAAATAAACCTTCACGCAGGAAAATAAGAAAATAAAATTGGCACTAATAGGAATAATCTGTAATGAACTAAGCAATTGCAGGATGGATAACAGGATCTGATACCAAATGTGAAAAACCGGGGGTTCGCATATCGACGTTTACAGATGCTCGACGCACACAACCAGGATTGGCGAGATGCAAAATCACGAGAAGGCTGTGGGACCCAACACTTTGGGATTTCAGGTATCGACGTTTGGAAGCCCCCAACAAAAAATAAAATGCAACAATCCCACGAATCACGATATGGCGAGAAAGGACGTGGGACCCAACACTTCGGATTCAGAGTTTCTAAAAACTAAAGAACTCCATGCATATGTAAAACTCTGAAATGTGAAACAACAAACTCTTAATTAAAATGATTTTCCAAATCATATACGCTCCAACAAATAATGATACCATAAATACATTCAGAAATTAACGGGGAGAATATCTCCAAATGCACAATCGTGACTTCGATTCAAAATGTGATTTTTCAAAATCATACTTGTTACAATCTGTTTTTCAATTATTTATACTAACATAAATTTCCCCTTCGATCTTAGAAAAGATCACTGAATGCGGTGATAGTATCTCGTTGCCTTCAAAGGTTAAGGCGACCACCGTTTAGAGTAATTAAATCCTCGAGCCTTGAAAGGTCAGGACGACCACCGATCCACCGCTATCCAGGCAATGAAATGATTAATCTCTGACATCTATGCATTCTTAAATATTATATTGTTTTTAATTATTAAGTTCACTTTATATTGTAATTCGATTTTAAATTTGATCGTTTTTACATCTAATTTAATAATTAGATTGACTTGTTACAAGTGAGATGCACACATGTCAATGAAGTATTCACAATTGTCCACAATAATAAAATGACTAAAAAATTAATTTTAAAATTAAGATAAATTACTAATACAANTTATTAAGTTCACTTTATATTGTAATTCGATTTTAAATTTGATCGTTTTTACATCTAATTTAATAATTAGATTGACTTGTTACAAGTGAGATGCACACATGTCAATGAAGTATTCACAATTGTCCACAATAATAAAATGAATAGTAGAGATATATCAAAGTATTTGATGATTTTACATTTTCTCAATTTTTTTTATATAAAATGAATAGTACAAATATATCGAAGTGTTTGATAATTTTAAGGTTTTCCGTTTTTTATTTTTGTATTTTGTATTAGTAATTTATCTTAATTTTAAAATTAATTTTTTAGTCATTTATGATATTATATATTTATATTTATTAAAGATAGAAATTAAAACGATAATAATAAATACCAATTTAAGACATTTCGAATACTTTTTATGTAATATTTTAAAGCATTTGGATAGGGTGTTACAGAGGAATTATGAGATACCACATGAGTCACATCACTCGCCCCCACCTGGTGGCCTTGTATTTCTCCACGATGGCTCCATACTCAACCCTCGTTCTCTCACCACGATGAATAACCGGTATTCAATTAGCTCAGGCATGCGAGTGCCATCCATAGTTGTTGTAGTCATTCCTCTTGTATTTGCAATGAATCCTCATCATCCTTAGAATTTAGTGTCAGTAATGGTGTTTTTTGATACCATTACTCTCCCATCACCTCTCCTCTTCTAACACCCCAAGATCGAGCCCCTGTTGAACTGTAATTATGTTTATAGGCTGGTGAGCCAAGTGTTTATAAGCTAGAGGACTTATGTGTTTATTAGGACGGAGAGCTAGATTGTAAGGCCAATGAGCTTGATTTTGTATATGTAAATACTCACATCATTAATAAAATTACATTGTTTCGTGTATATCGACCATGAAGAAAGAGTTTATGGGGGACTAAGCTCCACTAGGTAGGGAAAGGGAAGGGGCTAAGTGTCTAGGAATAGGGGCTAAGCTAGAGAGCTTACCCCTAAAGGGATAACATTATATTATTATTTCCTAGAGGCTAAGGTTTGACATAACCTATGTTGTCCTAAGATCCTAGAGAAAGGGAACGAGTATTAAGTGGAGCTCATGCAACTTCAGGAAGACATGTGTCAACCTGGGTGCATGCAGTTTTTAGGTACGAAATTCACCTCATTGGGGGTTCCCTCACGATGCTTAGGATCAATGCCACTCTGCAAATCTTCCACACTCCCCACTGATGCATGCACGAAGACAGAGAGAGCCTCGACACAACCATCCATTTTCTCCATCATCGATCTTTGCAACTTTTGAAACCCGCTCACCCGTGTTATGAAACTAACCATTTTTTTTGTGAAGCACAACACAACTGCGTAGTTTCCGAGACATATCGCACCTTAGCATTTTTTGTTGTTTCCCACGTTTTCTCTGGACTGGTGTGGCTTTCTATCATTACTAGAGACCATACCAAATTTTTGTTTTGGTGGTTACCCACTGGACTTAGGAGCTGTATATAAGAGACAGGATGTCAGGCTTGTGAGCAACTCTCTCCAGGTGAGAGAGTGTGCTGAGGAAGTGAGTTATCCTGGAAGGAGTCTCATAACAACTACAGTACTCTGAGACTTTCGGTCCAACCTATTTCTGAAGCCTTGGAAGGGAGGTGGAGAGTCAATGGACATGTGATAGTGAAGGTGTACACTCCTGGAGTGGGACAAGCGTGTAGGGAATGAGGGTCTGTGGGCTATGGGCGTAAGTGGCTACTGGGAGAAAATACTTCATGTTGATCTGTGCTACTTTCCTATTGTCCTTTCCAAGCCTAGGAATCCCTTGTCCGGTGGAGTTTAGTCCCAGCTCGGGGGTGACCCACTGCTGAGCCTGATGAGCAATGTGGTCTAAGGCTAGGAGGTTCGTGGGAGGTATGCACGTGGTTGGTGGTCATATATTAAAAGATAAGTACCAAAGCGTTGTTCTTTGTATGAGATGTATCTTGAAATCATGTTATAATGTTGTTATAATTGTCTGTGTATAATGTATGTATGTTTTAATGTTATTTACGCATGAATAGTGTATGAACAAAGTGCTATAATTGTTCAAATTGCATTAGTTAGGTATGTATATAATTATATTTGGTATTAGAGATAGAAAAGAAAAGATAAAGTTGATTGGGTAGCATTACCCGGCCGAGGTTGAGGGTTGAGGATGTTACAAAATGGTATCAGAGCCAAGGTTTCAACACTAATCCTGGATGGGCCATGTCAGTGGAAGTTGAAGCAAAAGTTTCAGAAAATAATTGTTTTTGAAATGGACAAAATTCAAGTTCGGATCCCATGGTTTCAACACTGATATTGAATGGGCCACGAACGAGGAATTCAGAGTAAAAAGTCCAGAGAATTTTGATGTACAGAGTGCCAGAAGGGCATTGAGAGAACACTTGGACTGTGTTCGAAAGCATAAGAGGTATAACGGTTTAAGAAATGGCCACAAAGAAACCACAATAACTGTGGTGTTGGGCCGTGGGATCTGTTTGGGAGAAGGAGGATCCTTCACAACCATCAGATCTGGAGAAAAGTGCATGAAGGTTAACCTCCAAGTCATTTGAACTTCATGACTTCGACGAAGTTTATGGGTTATAATAGCAAAAGGGGTCGATTTTCGAAGTTCCAAATTCCCAACGGGGATTTACACCGTAGATTCGAGGGGGGGGGGGAAGTGTTTACCATTGGATTTTCCCAAGGACGAATCAGAATCATAGGGATAAGCCACGTGTCGACAGGTTGTCTTGTTCAAGAATTCGACGTTCGGGAGAAATGGAGTGTGCTAATACACAAACTCCCAAAGTCCTGAAGTCTAGAGTTTATTTGGACCGTTCATCAAAAGGAACATGTATCAGAAGGTTGGCTTGTTAGGGAATTCGATGTTCGGGAGAAATGGAGTGTGTTGATGTGCAAACTCACGAAGTCCCGAAGTTTGGAGTTAATCCAGACCGTTCATCAAAAGAGACATGTGTCGACATATCGGCTTGTTTGGGAATTCGACATTCGGGAGAAACAAGGTGTGAGTAGAGTGGAAAATCCTGAAGTCCCGAAGTCCGGAGTTAATCAGGACCGTTCATCAAAAGGGACATGTGTCAATAGATTGGCTTGTTCGGGAATTCGACATTTGGGAGAAACAAGGTGTGAATAGAGTGGAAACTCCCTAAGTCCTGAAGTCCATATTTAATCTAGACTATTCGTCGAAAGGAACGTGTGTTAGAAGATCATCTTGTTCGAGAGTTCGATGTTCGGGAGAACTGGAGTGTGTAAGTGTAAAATCTTCTGAAGCCCAAAGTTCTGAAGTGACGTGGGATGCTGACGTCACCAGGGATGACGTGGAAACATGGGATGTGTGCCACGTGTCAGTGAGTTAAGAACCTTTGGAAGACAAAAATGACAGTTAGAACGTGACACATGTCACCCATCTGATTGGGCCATGTGTCTGCTTCTAGTATTTTTCCACATGGCACTCTTCTCGAGCATGGGTAGTGGGGCCCTGATGAATACATAAAGTAGTTAAAAACTTGGCGAAGAATCTAACTAGACTAGGTCCACAATAACCTGACCCCAGTAGACGTTTGGTGCCAGATCGTGAAGTCTGGAGACTTGGTACTCTGGAGGAAAGGTGTTACAGTTAGCATTGGGTAGAGAACTCTTGAAGGCTCGAAGGCTGGAGTTAATCCCAACCGTTGGTCACAGGGGATGCGTTGTGTCAGAGCCCAAGGTCTGGAGACTTGACACTCTGGAAGAAATGGTTCATGATGGAATGGGAGGAAGAAATCCCTGACGTTTCATAGCACCAAAATAACGTGGCGTGATGAAATCACCAGGCATGACATGGAAGTATTCAAAGATTCGCAGTTCAGGAGTTTTAGAGTGTGAAAATGTGAAATCCTCTGAAGTCTTGAAACCCCGAAGTTGGAGTTACATACTAAATATCAGTCATTGATGTTGGGAAGTTGTGGACCGTTGATCCACCCCACTTCGCTAGTTTTCCAATTTGGCACTCCAAGAGATTTGTTGGAATGTTCTTTGGAAACTGTCGAAGCTGGGAGTCCCTGAAGCTCCTATCCATCGTAAATCTGAGAAAGGAATGTGGACCATAGATCCACCACTCTTCACACGTTCAACAATTCATTGTTTTTTGATGCTTGTGAGGTGCGGAAAGGGAAACCTTCGAAGCTCCAGAGCCCCAAAGTTTCAAGGCTCCAGATAAGCATCCAAATCATTAGCACTGGGTCACAGTTGTGGTCACATGGAAACCAAGGGTTGAAGGAAAAGGGGCTAATGCCCGAAAATTGTTGCAGAACATAGTTGGGCTTAGATATAGAATCCTGAGAGGTTTTTGATTGACCAAGACCCACTGAAAATGAAGTCTGATATTCTTTCATTGAATCATATTGTTTAAGTTATTCGGGAAAATTGTTAAGTCAAGTAACCTGACAAATTCCGGTTGACTGCACATTTTGCAGAGTTAACAATTGTTAGAACCGAACTGAATTGTTCCACAGTGTTGAGAAATGGAGGAGGCATAGGACGCTTACAGTCAGGAGGATGAGGTAAGAGGAATGGATGTCCATTTGGGAATTGAAGGATTGAACTCCAATGGTAATGGAGAAGAAATAGATACAGACATGGGCATAATGAAAATCATTTAAAATTTGAAAAAAGATGTCCAAATTCACCAGGCAGATAATGAAAGGATTAAGAGAGCCAAGAAGGAAAAAGAAGACATCAACATGAAGTTGATGCAGAGACTGGAAATAATACAAAATAATTTGGATAAGGAGAGTGGTTCAAGAAAATCAAGAAGTCACAGGTATCTTGATGATAAAAGAAGAATAAGAAGTGTTAGCAAAAATCACCGTCACTCCCCGAGGCATTCCAATAAGAGAGCACACAATAGTTTAAGTCTATTCCCTACCCGAAAACATATGAAATCTGGAGTGGATGAATTGAAGGGAGAAATGAACAAGATAAAACCTCTTAATTTTGATGGAGATCCCAAGAAAGATTAATATGTTGAGGCATGGCTGATGGGCATGCGGAAATATTTTCAACTGTAGAATTACTCTTCTCGTGTAGAAGGAATAATTTCCATCTATCAGCTAAAAGGAAAGGCATTCATATAGTGGGATCAACTTGTGCAAGTTCAATACGTCAGGGAGAAAAATGTGACTTGGAAGGAATTCAAGAGGCATTTTGAAAAGAATTACTTAACTAAGAGGTACTATGACAAGAAAATAAAAGAGTTCTTTGAAATCAAGATAGGAAGTATGTCCATTGATGAGTATGAAATAACATTCTTGGAGTTTTTGAAGTATGTCCCCTTCATCAAGGACAAGACAACTAAGATACAAATGTATTTGAGTAGGCTGCCATCTTTCATTAGTGACAAGATCCAATATGATGATCCCAAAACATTGGAGGAGAACATAAGGTGAGATAAGTGCCTATATGATCGTAAAAAAGGCAAGCATACTTTCCAAAAATCTTGGGAAGGCATGAGGAAGTTTAAAAGGGAGCAGAGGTAGAAGGGGAAAAAGACACCATTTTTCATAAATAGTCCTCAAGGAGAACCAGTTTTGAGAGAGCCTAGTATGACTGAAGTTGGTGGGCAAAGGCCAAGGAACAAACCTATGGAATGTTGGGGTTGTAAAGGAGATCATAGGTATATATATTTTCCTCACAGAGGTGACAAAGTGAGAGTTGTTCACAATGTTCAGCAATCGGAAATGGTAGAGGACATGGGAAAAAGAGTACCAAGGATCTATGCACCTCTGGACAAAAAGAAAGATGAGTTTCAATCACACATGATTGAAGTTAAAGGTATGATCAATAACCATGCCTTTACTATTTTAATTGATTCATGGGCTATTCATAGCTATATAGATCCCATGGTAGTGAAAATATTGCAATTTCCAAGAAGCAAGAATGGGAAATATTGGTTGGTGCAACTGGCTACATGAACTAAGAGAAAGATTGATGAGTTGATTAAATCATGTCCAGTGGGCATGAATGGACTGAGTACCAAGGCATATTTGAACATCTTTCCTTTGGGATCATATGATTTCCTAATTGGTATTGATTGGTTAGACCAACACCATTCCATCTTAGATTGTCGTAACAAGGCATTCACTTTCCTGGATGAGGAAGGAAATCAAAGAATAGGCCAAGGAATCCCAGGGCAGTTACTTTCCCAGAAATTTCAGAAATGTAGGTGAAGAAGTGTTAGAGGAAGGGATGCCAATTATTTGCAGCTCATATGGAAGAAGCACCCAAGGATAAGGTGCCCAAATTGGAGGGTCATTTAGTCCTGAAAGAGTTTGGTGATGTGTTCAAGGAGGTACCAGGGATACCCCCAATGAGAGATATTGATTTCTCTATAAATTTGATGCCTGGAGCAGCTCCAGGCATCAAAGACTCCTTACAGAATGAGTACACCAGAGTTGAACGAGCTACAAATGCAACTGGAAGAGATTTTGAAGAAGGGGTATATATGCTCAAGTGTGTCACCTTGGGGTGCCCCGGTGTTATTTGTGAAGAAGAAAGATGGGACCTTGAGATTGTGCATTGAATTCTGACAGTTAAATAAAGTAACTATAAAGAACAAGTATCCCTTACCAAGGATTGATGATATCTTCGATCAATTGAAGGATGCAAGGATATTTTCGAAGATAGATATTAGGTAAGGATACCACCAGGTAAGGATTACAGATGAAGATATCAGTAAGACCTCCTTCAGGACAACATACAGTCATTATGAGTTCACAGTGGTGCCATTTGGGTTGTCAAATGCACCAGCTGTTTTCATGTGCCTAATGAATGGTGTTTTCTGAGAATATTTGGACAAGTTTTTCATTGTATTTTTGGATGACATCCTTGTATATTCCAAGTCCGAAGAAGAGCATGAGCATCATTTAAGGATGGTGTTGAAAGTGTTAAGAGATCATCAATTGTATGCCAAATTGAGAAAGTGCTCATTTTATCAAAACAAAATTCACTATTTGGGGAATATTATATTTGAAGAAGGGATAATAGTGGACCCTGAAAATGTTGAGGCCATTAAAGGGTGGACAACACCTAAAAATGTGGCATAAGTCATATCCTTCATGGGTCTAGCTAGATACTATGGAAGGTTCATTGTAGGTTTTTCGAGAATAGCTCATCCCATCACTTCCTTGCAAGGAAGGGGAAGAAGTTTCAATGGACAACAGATTGTGAAATGAGCTTCCAACAATTGAAGCAATTGTTAACCAGTGCTCCAATTATGAAGATTGCAGATCCGGATGAATATTTC
This sequence comes from Picea mariana, assembly GCA_032191745.1. Taxonomy (NCBI): domain Eukaryota; kingdom Viridiplantae; phylum Streptophyta; class Pinopsida; order Pinales; family Pinaceae; genus Picea; species Picea mariana. The sequence continues at coordinate 22,839 of JASDQU010206892.1, forward strand.
ATGGTTTGCACTTATGCATGCAAAGAAGGACTAGGAGGAGTCCTTAGTCAGAACGGATTTATAATATGTTTCGAGTCTAGAAAATTGAAAGAGCATGAAAGGCTATATGCCACTCATGATTTGGAGTTAAAAGCCATAGTGCACACTTTGAAGAAGTGGAGGAACTACCTCATGGGAAAGAGGTTTGAGTTGAGGACAGACCATAATGGCCGAAAATTTTTGTTTGATCATCCTACCTTGAATCCTAGGTAGAGTAGATGGTTGGAATTCCACTGTGAGTATGACTTTGATATCAAGCACATCAAAGGAAAGGAGAACAAGGTAGCTTATTCACTTAGCAAGAGAGTGAATGAACTACATGCTACATCCATTAGCATGTACCAAACTGATGTTAAAGGAAGAATTTTGGAAGATGCAAAAGCATATTTGCAGTACATGGAGATGATAACAAAGTTGCAGCAAGGTAAAATGCAACAAAACGTTGAAGATTGTGAATCGGAAATTGATGGAATTCTCTTATACAGAAACAAAGTTTATGTACCCAATTATCCTGAATTGAGGAATGCGATTTTAAAATAAATTCATAATGTACCTTATGCGGGACACCTAGGATATCAGAAAATAGTTTCAATAGTTAAGAGCCAATATTATTGGCCAGGCATGAAGAGGGAGATTGTTGAATACATAGCTAAATGCTTGGAATGTCAAAGGGTGAAGGCTGAGCGTAGACACCCAGTTGGGTTACTACAACCATTACCCATTCCTTACTGAAAGTGGGAAGTGGTAAAAATGGATTTCATCACAGGATTTCCCAGAACAAGCAAGCAACATGATGCAATCATGGTGGTGGTGGACAAGCTTACTAAAGCTTCCCATTTCATTCCTATGAAAGTTACTCACAAGTAAACCAATGTTGATGATATTTATATGAGGGAAGTAGCATGCGTGCATGGCATACCCAAGACAATTGTGTCTGACAGAGACCCAAAGTTTACCTCAAAGTTTTGGAAAGGGTTATTCAAAGAGTTCAGAACAAATATGAACTTCAACACAACCTATCATCCTGAGACTGATGGGAAAACAGAAAGGTTCAACCAAGTGATAGAGGATATGTTGAGGATGTATGTGATGGAGAAGCCATCTAAATGGAAATTTATCTACATTTGCTAGATTTTTCCTACAACAATGGGTATCAAGCATCACTGAATATGAGCCTGTTTGAAGCACTTTATGGAGGAAAGTGCAACACCCCAATAAGTTGGGACAACCCAACTGATAAGGCAGTGTTTGGGCCAAAGTTTCTCAGGGAAATCGAAGAGAAATTGTTAAAGATAAGCATAAATTTGAAGGCTTCCCAAGACAGGAAGAAAATCTATGCAGACAAAGGAAAAACCCATGGGTATTTTAAAGTGGGTGATCATGTTTGTGGGTGATCATGTTTTCTTGAAGGTGAAATCCAACAGAAGTTCCCTAAATCTGGGAAGTTGTTCCAAGTTGGCAGCCAGATATTGTGGACCGTTTCAAATCCTAGAAAGGATTGGACTAGTAGCTTACATGCTTGCATTGCCTACATCCATGACTATTAATAATGTATTTCATGTATCATTTCTCAAGAAGTATATACTTGATACCAATCATGTGATTGATTGGAATGTGATTCAAGTGGAGCAAGAAGGTGCTTTGCAAGTGCATCCTATGTGCATACTAGACTAGAAGATCAAGAAACTATGGAATCGGGTCATAAATATTGTAAAGGTACAGTGGACATGGTACGGTCCTGAGGACGCAACGTGGGAGCATGAAGATGCTATGTGGGTAGAGTGCCCACATCTTTTTGAAGATTTTGGAAATCTTGTTGTTGTTGTGTAAATAAGTTGCACTGAGGACAATGAAAAAATAAGGGGAGGGGATTGTAACACCCCAATGCTGAGCCCCTGCTGAATTGTAATTATGTTTATAGGTTGGTGAGCCAAGTGTTTATAAGATAGAGGACTTATGTGTTTATTAGACGGGAGAGCCAAATGATAAGGTCAATGAGCATGATTTTGTATATGTAAATACTCACATCATTAATAAAATTACATCATTGCATGTAGACCAACCATGAAGAAAGAGTTTATGGGGGACTAAGCTCCACTAGGTAGAGAAAGGGAAGGGGATAAGTGTCTAGGAATAGGGGCTAAGATAGAGGGCTTACTCTAAATGAATAATATTATATTATTATTTCCTAGAGGCTAAGGTTTGACATAACCTATGTTGTCCTAAGTTCCTGGGGAAAGGGAAATAGTATTAAGTGGATCTCATGCAACTTCAGGAAGACATGCATCAACCTAGGTGCATGCAGGTTTTAGGTGGGAAATTCAACTCACTGGGGGTTCCCTCATGATGCTCAGGATCATCGCCACTCTGCAAGTCTTCCATACTCCCCACTGATGCACATAGGAAGAAAAAGAGAGAGCCTCGACACAACCAACCATTTTCTCCATCGTCGATCTATGCAACTTCTGAAACCCGCTCACTTGTTTTATGAAGCTAACAATTTTCCCTGTGAAGCACAACATGACTACGTAGTGTCTGAGCCATATCGCACCATAGCCTTTGTTGTTGATGCCCACGTTTTCTATGGACGAGTGTGGCTTGTTGTCGTTACCAGAGCCCATACCCAATTTTTTTTGCGGTGGTTACCCATTGGACTTAGGAGCTGGATAGAAGAGGCAGGTTGTCAAGCCTGTGAGAAACTGTCTCTAGGTAATAGAGTGTGTTGAGGGAGTTCTCCTGGAGGGACTCTCGTAGCAGCTAAAATACTCTGAGACTTCTGATCCAAGTTGTTTCTGAAGCCCTGGACGGGAGGTGGACAACCGATGGACTTGTGATAGTGAAGGTGTACACTCTTGGGGTGGGTTAGGCATGTAGGGAATGAGGGTATGTGGGCTTTGGGCATAAGTGGCTCCTGGGAGGAAATCCTTCTTGTTGATCTGTGTGACTTTCATGTTGTCCTTGGCAAGCCTAGGAATCCCTTGCCTGGTGGAGTTTAGTCCCAGCTCTGGGGTGACCCACTGCTGAGCGTGATGAGCAGCATGGTCTAAGGATGGGAGGTTCGTGGGAAGTTTGCATGTAGTTGGGGGTCATATATTAAAATATAAGTACCAAATCGTTGTTCGCTGTATGATGTGTATCTTGAAATCAAGTTATAATGTTGTTAGAATTGTCTGTATATAATTCTTGTATGTTTTAATGTTATTTCTGCATGAATAGTGTATGAACAGAGTGTTATAACTGTTTAAATTGCATTAGTTGGGTATGTATATAATTATAGCTCATATTAGAGATAAAAAATAAAAGATAAAGTTGATTGGGTAGCGTTACCCGACAGAGGTTGAGGGTCGGGGAAGTTACACCTTGTTGGTCATCAACCAAGTTTTGAGGAAACCTTGGTCAGGTTTGGACCACTTTTCAGACTTCAACACGCTGATCGAAGATGGAGCGCCCAGGCGGAGCTAAGATCGTGGATATCACTTGTTTTGAGGGCTATGTGGACCCAACAAGGGGTCCCTTAGGTTTTTTTTAATGGGTTATGGGATGTCGGCCCATGGGTTCTCCCATGTTTAGTCCTTTTTGTAAGGAATTGTAAAAGTATAAATAAGTGTAAGAATGTATGGTAGAATAAGCTAAGCTATGTAAGAGCAAGGTATCTAAGTTCAAGTAGTTCTAAGTTTATTTGTGCAACAAAATGTGTATGTACGACTCTATGCTCAATATAGAAGTTGGATTTGTGGCTTGACCTAGTTTTGGGAAGGAGGATCTGGTGCTCAGTGCGCAGATCTCTTGTCCCATGCAAAGCTTGGATCTATGGCTTAGTGCACAGAAGAAGATGAATGTAATAGATTGGAGAATAATAAAGAAGATGATGCAGTTGGTGGACATAGACCCACACTGGGGTGAACCATGCATATCTTGTGTCTTTGGTGTGCTTTGTGCTGCGTTGCTTATGTTATGAATCTACTCAGTGGTTTTCTTATTATGTATGTTAGATAGATCTGTTGATGCTTAGTTCTTTGTTGGTGTTAGGGATGAATGAATGCTAGATATAACTCATTAATATATGTTAAGTGGTTGAAGTACTTAATATTTATTGTTACTGCAAAGTTCTGCGATGTTATTAAAGCTAATGAACTAATTCATATCATCTTCTAAGTGTTGCTAGAGTACTATGCGAAGTGTTATTATCAAATATATGTGTCCCATATTGGTTACAAACATCTGTGTCTTGTAAACCCCCTTTCTTCTACCTCGGGTGAGAATTCTCCTTCTCACAGGTGTTGTCAAAAGGGTCGATAGTTAGGGTTTTGTTGGTGCGTTCTTGAAGCATTAAACCCTCGATCTTCCCCTCTGCCACCAAATGGTTCTGTTGCCGGTACCTGAAACTTTGATTGTTGGGAATTGAAGTAAAGAAAAGAGAATCTTTGTGCGTAGATATGTTGTTGAAGTGCGCAGTACTCTACTTGAATTGTGAATCTTTGTGCTAAGAGAGAAATCTGATCTGAAGAAAAGAGGTAAGATCTTAAAAGAGGTAAATATTTGTGCTTTGATAAGAGTAAGATAAGTGAAATTTTTTGTTTTGAAAGCATGAATTTAGGTATTTTTAATAGATTATATCCTAGTCTAAAATATATGGCGGCACAGTTGGAAGAAAGAGTTGATCTAAGTAAAGCTAATAGAAATGAAGAAAGATATGTTATTCCTATGCACAGAAAGAATTTTTGGACTAATAAGTGGATGGAGGAACCTAGAAAGAATTTTTGCAGATTGCAGGTCCAACACTGTGATCCTAGTGCGCAGTACAGAAGAGGTTGGGGAATGTTTAAAAGAAAGAGAGGAGTGACACTATGTTATAACTGCAGAAGACTGGGACATCTTGCTAAGGAATTCCTTGGTACAGGTCCTATTTGTCTTTGTTGTAAAGTTGTTGGTCATGAGGTTGAGGATTGTCTAAGGATGATTGCTAAATTTGAACGAATGAACATGAGACAAGAAAAATATGAAGGAAGTCAAGAGACCAAGAGCATGTTAGAGAATCATAAAGAGAAAGAATCGAAGAAATCTCAGACTATGTTATCACAGTTGAAAGAAACAATGAATGATCACAAATATGTCATCTTACCAGAGATCTTGAAAGTAAAACAGTGTATAAGTACAAGAATAGAAGACTTCGACATGGGGTATATCTTGGATGAAGAAACGCAAGTAAATATTACGACAGAAGAAACTTGGGAAATTTTGGGAAAGCCTACTATGGTACCTTCATTGGAAGGATATACTTGTTTAAAGGAAATATGATAACCCTATGTGGAAGAGTTACTAATGTACCTATTATTATCCATGGAACATCGACTGAAGAGGAATTTGAAGTCATTAAGTTTGTTGAGAACAATACCCATTTCCCACTTTTTTAGGAAAGACTTGGATTGAGAAGGATCAGATGAGAAGGAAAGCCAAGGAAGAAGATACAGAAAATAAAAAGAAAGAACTAAGGGATTTCATAGCTAGAAAAATAGACCGACTAATAGAAGAACATGAAGATAAGTCGAAGCAATAGAAAGAAAGAGAATTAGTTGTCGAGGTTGAAAGAACACAAGAAGGTTTGAAGGACCTATCCATGCAAGAAAGAAGTATACCCACCAAAGAAGTATTAAGAGAAGGGATATTAACTTTGAACACTTCAAACCCTTTGAGAGCATATCAGTAGTGCAAAGTCACTACGATAGGAGAGGATAAGAATAAGAATGGAAAGAGGAATTCAGAAACAGTTAGAGAAACTCAGGTCATGGGAAAGAAGGCAAGGAAGCTTAGTAAAAAGAAAGCCAAGTTAGAAAATATACAGGAAGATACAGAGAACAGATGGAAGACTTCACGGATTGGAACCTCAGTGGAGGTAGGTTTGCAGGATTTGAACCTCACCGAAACAACAAAATTGCGCAGAATGGGACTTTTCCCTGGCGAAGCTATATGACCGTTGGAGGCACCCTGCCCGTTAGAAAGATGCTCCAAAATGGCTAGGAAAGGCATTTATAGGTGGATGGACCAATTTTGGGACGTTGATACCATGCCATAACGGATAGATTCAGATTGATGGAAGCATTCCTATCCGTTGGAAAAATCAGTTATGAGGCCCTACTTATTTAACCCTTCGGACACTACATCGAGACCACTTTTTTCCACTCGTGATTATGAGTCAAGAAGAGAATTGATTGTGCATTGAGTTGAGTTATCTAAAGCTAGACGTCGTTGTCCATTTGTCTAATCCGCTTGTTAGTTCACCTACCCCGACCTGTCTGTTTCAAAGTGAGAATGTCAGGCGAACCTAGTGCATTAGATAAGTCTGTCAAGGAGATCCTCATGAATATAATGGCCAACAAAAATTTATCTAAAGGTGTCCATGCATCGTCGACTAGGGGTTACAGGCTTCCCCTTTGACTAGAAGTCGCTCGGGCTGTGTCAACCCCGTGACTGAGCAACGAAGTAAGCATCAAGGTGATTTGGATAATGCAAAGAAGATCCCGTCGATATTATCAAACTATATCCCACCTTTGGCTGGCACATTTAACCGCAAAAACAGCCCACGAGACTATGAGTACACCCTTCTCACCGCGTATATACCAAAAGGAATACATGTAGTTGGGAGTCAGTTAGGATAGATCCCACTATTGAAGAAAAATGAATTCAACCTTGGAGATAGAAAGAACTATGATATGCTCTCACCCCACAAATACTTGATGAAGACAACTGGGAAGAAGCCTCGCCTGGTCTCCCAATCATGGATTAAGGAGTTGGCGCAGTCCATTGTGCTAAATGTGATGAAGATTCCCCATTTTGGCCATCACCAGGAGGTTAACGCTTGCGTTAAACTCCTCTTGTCATGATACCATGGCGGATACCTCTAGCTCGATCGATGGATTACTGTGGATCCGGCTTTGATCCACTTGATTACAGGATTAAGCATGAAGGGACCTGACCCTCAGTAGTAGCCAGGGAAGGCCTCAGATCGCTCCTTGGCACAATGCATCAAGGAGGCTTACGACGAAGTCGAAAATGGAAATCGAGGCTACAAGGTAGACTCTATATAGGATGGTGCAATGTGCCTCACTTTCCAACTCATAGCTGGCAAGATCGTAAGAAAGAATTGCCCCACACAGGTCACAGGATTCGTGGTGGACCTCGCAGGAAAATGTGTGGAGGGCATGCAAATGAATTGGGCAATTTACCTTGTCAATAAACTCGAGAAAGATTTCCGCGAAGATCACGATCTAGGATACGAGTTCCACTTTAGCTGGTTGATCATGTTGATTGGATTTATCACTTGGAAAATGCCTGAAGGAGCCACCTTTCCAGAGATAGAACCATCAGAGTCATTGGCCGCTAGGTTTTCTACCTTGTGGTACACCAATGACATGCCGAAGCAATGGCAGTCAACCTCTTTTTTCCATGCATATTATCAACAACTGAAGCTTTCCATTGAAGCATTTCCTCGCATGACATAACACACCCTACTCCAGTACCGACATTTTGTGAAGTTCTGCGAAGATCGACATTTTTTCTATGTCATTGCGCACAGAGATGAGAGCAAGGAAGACTTACAATCATATTACAAGCTAACATATGATGACATGGAGAAGATCACGAAGGAGTGGTCGGAGGAGTTCCTTGTACCTATTTTTGATGTAGAACTCTCAGACACTAACATCATAGGAAGCCCACTAGTTACCTGGGTCGAGCATGTCCGACAGTCCAGTATGAAGAAGAAGAAGAATCAATAAGACGTCCATAATATAAATACCGATGAGGAGGACAATGCCTCTGAAGAAAATGGATATGGCTCGCTCACAGAAGGAGGAGGAGAATACCAAGAAAATGTAAAGGGAGGAGGGGATGAAGGAGAAAATCAAGGAGAAGGTGAAGCTACACCATCGAAAGAACCCCCTACTAAAACAACAATACTGCAAAAGAGGAAGGTTTCTCTGTAGAAACCTTCAGCAAGAAAGAAGACGCGTGCCAGTAAGCCCCAGTTAGAGGCAAGGCTCACATAGGATGATATCATTCTAGTCCGCAGAGCCATGGAGGATGCTTCAGAGGATATCTGGTAGAGATATGGAGCGAAGCAGTAGGATTTGTATGAAAGGGTCAAGAAGGAACTGAAGGAAATACAACAAGCTATTCAATTGGTCCGCACAGTACCTACTGCGCTTTCATCGTCACAGATTGCAGAATTGGGGGATGGACCAACCCAATTAAGAAGACTTTCAAATGCAACAGAGTCTCGACTTCATAAATTCCAAGAAGAGAAGGAGAAGGCTACAAAATCCTTGAAACAAGAGAAAGCGAAAGTCTTAGAACAATTATGCGTAGCGCGATATTGTGAAACCACCTATGAAAATGAGAAAGAATAATTTCAGGTGATGGTCCAGGATGAAAAATTCCAACTACATAGAGAAAAGGAGCAGTTTCTCACAGAACAATACATGATTAAGCATTTTTTTAGTAAATCATGTCACTATGTACCACATTTGGCATAGGAGGAACAAGAGTCGGTTGAAGCTCAAGTGGAAAAGATCGCTAGGACCATCTAGCATTTTCAAGCGAGGATATTAGAGTTGGAGGTCCAAGAAGTACCAAACACCCCTCAGGAGGTGCGTGACCAGAGGGAGGAAGCCGCTAAGAACGCATTAGTAAGGATAAACGCCCTCGCCTCAGAATGCAAAAAACTGAGTGATAGAAGCACACAAGCTTATGAATGCCTCATAGAAGATACATAGATGAAGAAAATGGAAGCACAGTTACAGGAGGCACAACAATAAGCATCCTTCATGCAGACACATATGAATCTACTCACTGCAATCGAGAGAATTAAAATATCATAGGAGCAACGCATAGTCCAACAACAAATTACTACCATCCAGGGCAGGGTAATGGAAGTCGCACATAAAATACAACCTGTGCAGGATGAAGCCTGCAAGGTGTTTGAAGAAATTGAAGGACAAAGCTTGCAACTGGACCAGGTGGTTGCAACAGTGGAACAACACCTGGAAGGAACTGTTACAGTGCAGGTGATCCAGGAGCTCGCTGAGTAGGAGGCTCAAGCGAAGAAACAAGTCGAGGCATATCGAGTGAATATCGAGGCCTTTGAAGTGACATTGACCAGACCTGAGTGACTCAGGATGAGTCACAGGTGAGTGATGGGACCTCGACCAAGTTTCTAGGAAACCTTGGTTAGGTTTGGACCACTTTTCGGAATTCGACAGGTTGGTCAAAGATGGAGCACAGAGGTGCAACTGAGATTGCGGATCTTACTTGTTTTGCGGGCTATGTGGACCCAACAAGAGGTCCCTTAGGGTTTTTTTAATGGGTTATGAGATGTCGTCCCATGGGTTCTCCCATGTTTAGGCCTTTTTGTAAGGAATTGTAAAAGTATCAATAAGTGTAAGAATGTATGGTAGGAGAATCTAAGTGACGTAAGAGAAAGGCATCTAAGTGCAAGTAGTTATGAGTTTATTTGTGCAACAAAATGTGTATGTAAGGCTCTGTGCTCAACAGTGAAGTTGACTTTGTGCCTTGACCTAGTTTTGGGAAGGAGGATCTGGTTCTCAATGCACAGATCTCCTATCTAATGTGAAGCTTGGCTCTATGGCTTAGTTCATAAGAGAAAATGAATGTAAGAGATTGGAGAATAATAAAGAAGATGAAGCGGTTGGTGGACGTATCCCCACACTAGGGTGAACCACGTATATCTTGTTTCTTTGGTGTGCTTTGTGTTGTGTTTCTTATGTAATGAATCTGCTCAGTGCTTTGTTTATTATGTATGTTATATAGATATGTTGATGCTTAGTGATTTATTGGTGTTAGGGATGAATGAATACTAGATCTAACTCATTGTTATGTGCTAAGTGGTTGAAGTACTGAATATTTATTGTTACTGCATCGATCTATTATTAGGGTAGGTTATGCGATGTTATTAAGGCTAATGAATTAATGCATATCATCTTCTAAGTATTTCTAGAGTAGTCTGCGAAGTGTTATTATCACATATCTGTGTCCCATATTGGTTACAAATGCCTGCATCCTATAACCCCCCCTACTTCTACCTCGGGTGAGTCTTCGCCTGCTCAGAAGTGTTGTTGAAAGGGCCAGTAGTTATGGTTTTGTTGGTGCATTGTTCAAGCATTGAACCCTGGCTCTACCCCTGTGCCAACACACCTCTGGTTTATTATTTTTGCTAGTTTTCATTGTAACTCTTTCTATCTAGTTTCATTCTCCATTCACCCCAAGCCTGGAGTGTTTAAATCTTTTCCTTCTATCACCTGCCTCGCTCTTCATATTTCCTATAACCTTGCATTTTCCTTTCTCTCCTCTATTTTTGTTGTGCGTTTTCACTTCCCTCCAATGTTGCATGGTGACAATTTCCAGCACGATCACAACCACGCGGGTGGTTCATTAAATTGTCAAACTCAGTTAGTTGTAGCTCAAAAAACTGAAGCCTATGAAGCGCATACTTCATTGACCATATAGGCTAATTTTTTAAGAGGTTGATGCCTGCATTCTTCGTCACTTCATTGATAATGAAACAATGGATGTTGAAATTAGTTCCTGGATTCTTGACCTTGAATTCTAACGAGCTCACACTACCCTATACACTAAAACTGTGGATCTTTACTTGCTCCTCAATATTCTCATGGGAAAGGTTCTAGTTGAAGTAAATGAGGTACATAAGGAAATATTCTTGCAATTAGATGAAATGCAGCTCCAACTGCAACACATGGACATGAAGTTGGACAAAATGGCAATTCCCAATGTCAACGTTGTTGTACTAAGCCAAGAGCACCCCAAAGCAGTGGAGCCTCCTCCAAAGGTCCCCTCTGGTCTATATTTTTAGTTTTCTATGTTATTTCAAGTTTATTTTTGGTTGTATAGTCTGGGAGGTCTCGAGGCTTCACCCCCCCCTTCAAACTGTACTTAGGATAACTATGGGCATAGGCTTGATAAGATCAAAGACACTTTGATATGTAAATAGTCTCAAATTTTGTTTTTTGTGCTCTTAAACTATCATGGACAACACAAACTGCTCTTTT
>JASDQU010206893.1:9016-20548 GCA_032191745.1 Picea mariana
GCTCAGCTTCTCTTCTGCTTTTAGAGCCATCTGATAAGCATCTTCCACCATTCGGATGGTTACCATGCTCATCTCATCCTGGATATCATATCTTAGGCCATTCATGTATCCGACGAATTTCTCATCATCACTCTCCCAATGACCTACTCTAATGTTCAGCTTGTAGAATTCCTCAGTTTATTCTTTCACTGTCATCAACTTCTATCTCAGGTTCTGCATCCTCCTGAACAGAGTAATTTGATAATCCCTGTGGATGAATTTCTCCTTCATCTTTGCGATCATTCTATCCCAACTTTTAATCTTCTGCTTTCCCTTGCAACGTCTGTCAGCTTGTAGTTCATCCCACCACAATGCTGCATATCCTTTCAATCTAGTGACAACAAGTTTGACTTTCTTGTCTTCTTTGACATCTTCATAGTCAAAGTATGTGTCCAGAGATATAATTCAGTCTAGAAGCTCCTCTACATCCAAGTTTCCCTCATAAACTGGAATTTCCATATTGGCTCTTGCACCCATCCTTGCAATAGCTATGATCAAACGTTCGTTTGATGTCATCTGCCTGTCTCTCCTTCTCGGCATTTCCCTATCCTCTGGTGGATCGGGTGTTTGCCTGTCCCTTCTCCTTGGCGGCATGGTGAATTCTTCTTCTCTCTGCTATAGAAAGAAAATAACCTCTCTGTGCTCTAATACGAGATGATGTCGACGCCCTCAACCCGCAGGTTGGAAGGTCACGTCGACGCAGGATCTTTCCTCCTTCCACGGCCCGAAGAACTCCAACCGGTTCTTCTATTTCCCTATCGAGAAATCTGCACCCACAGTAATCCTCATGGGATCACCTCTTTGCACTTGGGAGATCAGAATTCGCGACTTTGCGAGGTCAATGGTCGAGTGTTGGACTCTTGAATCCCCAAAACCTGACAACAGTCAACACTGATTGTATTCCTTTTCCCTTTTGGGACTTTTCCTATCGTGATTTCGGCACTCACGATGTCAAACGACTTGTTTTATTGACTTTCGAATCCCGATCAACCGAAACTCTGATGCATGCGTGAGATTGACTTTTCAATGCTTCACCTCATCGGCATTTCAGACTTCACAATATCACGAATCCTGATGCAATGGTTTCGGGACTTTTCACCGCGAAACCCCGATATGGTGTGCCACCTGTCCACTCACCGACTCCGCTGTGGCCCCACACTAGTCCTCTTAACCTTCGAGATATCACGTTTCATGATTTCACGATTCCTGTTGCTTTGTTCATGGGACTTCAACCCATGAAAACCCTATATGGAATTATGCATGTAGATCCTACGGCCCTTATGACTCGGATTAATGGTCCTTCCCCTCCTGAGCTTTGATCCCTTAGGGAATACTCACTGTATCTCCCCTTCTCCTTTGTGAGATCTAATGCCCATGGAAATTCGTGAATTCTCCTCGGAGAATTCCGATCGTTCTTTCTTTCTTGGCGATTTCTGTGAATGAACAAGTGTTCCTCTGTGGAATTCGCTCACCCGCGGTGAAAACTTACGACGCTTCTTACACACTTCCAGTAACAGCTTCCCTGCGCTGTCCTTCAACGATTTCAAAGGCTTTATCCTTCCTAAGATTTCTTATAATTCTGAGTCTTAGAAAGACTCTTGCACTCACTCCTTGCAGCAACCTTCAAACACTCCTAAGTGTTTGAATCCCTTCGACTCTGCACACACCTGTAGCAGCAGTCTCTAACACTTCACTCACGTTCAAAACCCTGAGACTTCACCCGGCCTGCGCATGCCTTGCATGGCTCCTGTGCCAACCTACACTTCTGAGTGAACGAGAACAAAAGTTAAAATATTTAAGCCCTATGTCAATGCACTCCTTGCGGACAATTCGACTGCACTCCTTGCAGGAACCCTTGTTCAGATAGAGAAACAATTGAAACTCATTCCTTCTTCCTTTTAGACTGTTGAAATAATGTAACTGCGAAGAGCATTCTTATTATTATTTTGTTATTGGATTAAATCCCTATTGAGGATTAATCATTTCATTATTATTATTATTGTTATTGGATTAATCCCCATTGAGGATTAATCCTATCGGTAATTGTATAAGGACCAAATCCCCTTTTGCGGATTGGTCATCGAACAATTACAAAGGGCAGAATAAGAATTCGGCCCCAACAGTTATAATTGAAGACCCATAATTAATTAAAGGTGGGTTTACCCACCCAGAGTGAGAGGTCGGCCCTGCCATATGGTGACCTTTCACACGTGCCCGGTTGATATAAATAAGAGGCTAGCGCCTCACTTCTAACACACACTCACTTGCTCATTATATTATGAGGAAAGATGTAATTAGAAGTTGGAGAGAAGATAAGAAGGGTGGTACATCTCTTGGGGAGAACTTTCTGTATTGGTTTGAGTTATCTCTTGAACATTGTATAAGCTATTTATGATAAGGAAGTTTTTGCTGGGTTTTCTTCCCCTAGAGGGTTTCCCAGGATAAATGTTGTGTATCTTGTGAATGTGTATTTCTCAGTGATCTTGTTCTTATTATGCTCTTATCTTGTGAAATGCAAAGAACTATAATAATGGCATAAAACATTAACACAGACTTCAAACTCAAAACATGAAATCATATACACAGCATATAAAGCAAATGTATAACAGGACGCAAACATTCATCAGCATATCATTCAACATCAATACACAGAGAACAAACATGAAACCATGAATTTGAATCAACTGCTTTCTATTAATCCAAATATATGTACATGGGTGTCTTTACACAGCTCTCTGCATGCTCTTCCTCTATGCTCATAATAATGTTACAATACACAATGAGGGTGTCTATATCTCGTTTCCCTCTTGCACTCTCAAACAGTCTAATCTAGAATTAAATTCTATCTACCTGCATTAACTACTTTAATTGCCTTCTACCTACTAAGGACGAGAGGAAATCGCTCAAGGTCAATTTACATTTTACAAGTGCGCTTCATTAAATTGCCACATTTATGTTCGCGCATCAAATCCAAGAGAAATTCAAAATTTGTGCTGGCGCTTGTCCAACTGTCTGATTGTCTCTGCGCTAGCTCGTTGGATGTTGGCGATGCTCTTGCATCAAAATGGATGCGATGTGCTTCCTTTAAATGTTTGGATTAATAGTTAGGGTATTTTTTTTTGAAGTAGTTAGATTCATTTTGGGATAAACAGTTGGAACTGATAATTTTTTAAATATTTTAAAATAAATCTTAATTGAAATATTTTAATATGTATGTTTAATAAATTCTTCATGCCACTTTGAAGGTTCTAGAATATCTAACAATCATAAGGCCATATAGAGAATTGGAGGGCCTGTCAACGTTGTTTTCATAACCCTCCAATTAGTTTAATTCCCATGAGAAAGTGGAAAAACCATACAGTAACCAGAGAAAGTTCCCTCTGTATTTGTTTTTTGTTGAAACGTTGCTAGTTGCCTTTGAATATGTGAAGGAGATGTCTCAGCTATAATAAGAAGAAAAACAGTTGTAAATAGCCTCTAGGATCGAGAAAGTATTAAAACATAAATTTTCATAAGGGAAGTGTTTATAAAGAAGAAATTAAGTCTGGTGCAAAGGGTTTGACTTTTCCAATTAACAATTTTTTATTAAAATGCATTGAGAGAGATTCCTTCTGTTCAGAAAAATAATCGATCCACCTAATTTTGAAAGATAATATCGAAAATTTAGAGAAGATACTCCTATCGATGTTGTAAGAATCAAACCTTCAATAAATCGAGCCAACCCATGAATTCATACTGTAATTCCGACTCGAGTTGTAATCCCATCGTTAGCTTAAAAATATAGTAAGTATCTGCGTTGGTGATCCTCGAATGAAATAATTATATTCACATGACATATAGCATGAAATACCAACATTACTCTTAGGAGCCAGACTTTTTGCAATGACCATGCCATGGGGCATAAAACTCAACAATGACATATTTTGATTCATCAAGAATGACTGAATCAAATTTTTCTGATGTTAACACCACTACCTCGGATGTAGGAATGATCACTTTCACGTTGGTTCATCCTCCACATGGGTTGAATCCACTGATAGTAGTAACCTCATTTAGTTGGTCAATGATTTGATCAATAAAACCCCCATATGTATTCTGTGTTTTGCTTGGAGGTTGCGTTGAAGGACCAACAACCTCTTAAGGTTGTGTTGAAGGACCAACAACCTCATAAGGCCCTTTCTTTCCAATTAGGGGTTTTTTGGTTGGAGTCTTTATCTGAGAACCAACTATTGAAGAAGGTGGTATTGAATGCAACTGAAGGCGCTTCTGACCCTGTAATGGATTACCTGAAGAATGTGAAATAGGTCCACCAAATGAAGACAATGAATGATGAAAGGTTGCAGTTGAAGCCATGCTAGAAGTTGATGGTGGTGCATTTTCTTCTCCCCTTGGTGCAAGTTCCTTACAATAGCCACATCTGCTTATAAAGAATACAATCCAAAACTTTGGCAACTTTGACAATAAGAATCAGGGCCTCTCTGTCTCCACAACTAAGTCCACTTAACTATCATCCAATATTCTAAAAGTTGGCCATAGTGCCCATCTACATCATATGGGACATAGTATGCATCTTCCTTATACAAAATATCCCTATATTGTTTACATGAAATGTATTTAACAACATAAACTTCAGTCTCCTAAAGTGTAAAGGATGCACTGGAGATATCGCATTAGTGCAATGGTTTCCTTGACCTTGATCTGGCATATTTTGAGTGAAGCTGAGAAACAAAATGCACCCATCACTAAATAACCAGAATTTGCATATATAATCGCTGCATTGCCAAACTTGTTTTATATCATAACAAAATGAAATATTCCAATACGTGCACGTGGCCTTGGAGAACCATAGAATCCAATTCAGAAATTCTTGCATGGAAAATGCATTGTAGAATATGTGTTATTTATCCTTTGAATAAAGAGCTCTTTCATACTATTTATGCTCAAGAGAAAAGCAATGTCAAACCTTGATCAATCTCATGGTGGTGTTCATTTAAATATAATACTTGTAGTAGACTCTTAGATGACATACACATGGAATATATTGTGAAAGAGTGGGTCCTCAAAACATAGAGATGGTATGTATGTATGGTTTTATGATGTGGACTTTATTAATCCCAAATAAATAGTTAAATTTTGATTTTGGGTAATAACGTTATGATGTGAAAATAACATGACAAACCATGATATAGTAATACAACTTTGTATTTGATATGGAACAAGGTGGAAGACATGGTGCAAGAAGTACATTGGAAAAGTGGAAGTGAGTAATGCCACAATTGGGTAAGATATGAAATATGTATTCACCCTTTATTTAGAAGGGTTTAAAAACATAAGGATGTAAATGTCCCACTTATGAGTAAAAAAAAATAAAATGGTATTTGAGAAATAAGAAACAGGAGCCAAATGTGATGGTTCAAGAGCCTCAAAACTTAACCAAGCACTATAACATCTTGGTCGAATGCTAATAATAAATTTGTGCCTATCAAACCCTGTAAGCTATCCAAATTCAACACTGACCAATGACCATCATTATTAATAAGTATTCATCCTAAATGCATATATTTTTAATGACATCTTCTATGTACAAGAAAATCAGCGGGAGCACACAAGACTTTGTGCAAGTAATTACAAAATGAGAGGGGGAGCTTGGAAACAATTTGTTAGCTAAGTAATTTTGACAAAAAACATCATCAAAAATTGCCAACCAACATATGCGCATCGATTACAATGGTGTGCAAGCTTTAAAGAATAACTTACAATCCTTGATTTTCTTAAAGAAGGGGGAAGCGGAGGTAATGATAGGACTGAGGGTGACTCGATGTGGAACAAAATGAGGCTAAGAGGGTTGGGTGGACCAAGTTAGACAACAGGGGGATACATGATGGAGGTAAAGGGATTCATGGATAAGAACTTCATGAAATAACTCATGGAAAGTGGTAATTATGAGGGGGTTTGGTCCTGTTGTATAAACTAAAAGGACAACTCTTTGAAACTTGACAAGATGATTACAAGGCTAGAAAACTGTCATGGATGGACCCAAGTTTAACATTGAGCATCGACAATGCATATGTTGGAGGAATCTCAACATGAAGGGGGCGAAGAAAGGGAAATAAAGAAGATGGGGATAGGACTGACGAATGTGACAATCAAGGATGTCTCAAGTAGAAAACACATGGTAGACAAGCGAGGGATTATGACAAAGGAAGGAAACTTGGATAACCTGCAAGTTTCTTGTCCACTAAACACATCTGGTCAATCAGTTAAAAATATATAGATAGACTACGTTTTAATATCACCAATCATTGCTCCATCACTTCTGACCATCAAAAAGGGAGAAAAGGAAAAGAAAGCAAAAGAAACAAAATAAAAGCAAAAGTGAGAAAATAACTGAATAAATTGTGAAATTAACCCAAAACTAATCTATCCCTTCCTGTAACTTTTATTATTATTATTATTATTATTATTTATATTTGGTTCATTTATTTATGTACAGAGGAAAATAAACCATTATCTTGGACTCAGGGCGGATGAAATTTAGTGTAAAGGAATGTGTCACTTGCTTTTCATGTAGGTCTTACGAGTTTGACAAATTTGTGCGTGGATGGACTACCAAAATGCCAACCAACAGATATATATGATGTAGAGATATGATTAATCAATACCCAAAATAAAAAACCACCAACCTCCAAGACATGCCAAGCAATAGATACTTTTCCAATAATGATGAAGGTATTGACTGAATTAGATTTAGGATTTAGGGTTTGTACATTAAAGGGATGATCCATGAATTAGAAAAACAAATTAGTATCATTTTTATGGACCTTTCTACTAGGAACAGGGTCATCACGATGCAAAGAGGATTCATAACATGGATTAAAAAACATAGGAATGTCCCTACAATAGTCACTATCATTGAAATAAAAATTGCACCTAGGAGGGACATGCTCGATGGTGTCATACTCTTTAAACTCTCTTGATTGAAACAAAGGATTAGCAAAAAATTTATACAATTTAAGATCTTAATTGAAATAATAGATATCTTCAAAACATGACTCCTCAACTGTATCATTAAATTCATACTAGTCTACATCATTTGACCGCTCAATAGCATTATCAACAAATACAAATGCATCATAAATTGGTTTGACATGATAATCCTCGGTTTCTCTATTTGTATAATCAAATTCACCATCATATGCGTGCGGATAAAAGGTTCGAAATGAAAGATGACTTTGGGATTGAACTTTTTCATGAGGCTTACAAAGAGTGATGTTTGAGATGTGAGAGCTAGATTGATCATTAAGAATCATGATATAATCATAATCCTCTTCACATCCAAACTCTTGACCACAAGTACTGGATTCATCATAAATAGTCCCTAGGAGAGAGGGATTCCAAGATATACTCACAACATGATTGGAAGATTGATATTCGAGAAAGAACAAGTGATCTTGTAACCCCTTAATGACGAGGATTAAAGAATATAAATCCTTGTGTGAATCATGAATACTAAAAGAATAACATGTTCTACGGATTTTCTCTTCGAAGTTGAGGAAAATGGATAGAGCTAGCTCTAGGTTCTGAACATTATTTTCTTCCAACCACCATCAGTAAAGAGGTGGTAGAAGTTCGTAGTAATGCAACAAAGAATCCAAGTTGGTAAGGCAAATGGGAGTAAGAATTTAATTATACAACTTGATAAACTTAAGATTAAAAGTAAGAATGCTCTCATTATCCTTCATGCATAACTAGTTAAATCTATTAAGATGCTCGTAAGAACTATATAAATGCCCAAAGGTAGAGGTTAACCAGTAAGAAATTTCAAACTAGGTAGAGATGCATCCATCGGGAAGGTTGGAAAATAAAGAGGCGACATCGCCCTGAAGTGAATTCATGAACATAAGCATGAAACTATCATTATTATTTATTTTGAGAATTGTGCAAGAATTCAAAAATGCACGAATATGTTCAATCACCATAATAGTTCCATCTCCATGAAAGAGAGGCAAATGATTCTTGAATTTGTGAGGTAAAGGATTAACCGGGTGAGTAAACTTCAAGGGAATGGGCACAAACCAAGGGCAATTGTTTAGGTCTTCTTCAAATTCAAAAAGGCCATACTTGCGAATGACCTTCCCAGGGTTAGTAGCTAAAACCACAGGGTTACAACCACCAAATAGACTTCCAATCAGTTGAGATATTGAGGTCTAAGAAAAATAAAATTGAAAGAATTAAAACAAAACTAGGAACAAACCATTGAACGGTTCATCCCCAATATGGTCGCCAAAAATATGTTGACGTCGAGGGACTAGAGAGTCCCCAACACCAACATTTTCAACCTCCCATGGGGCTAGGCGAGAAGAGATGGGAATATCACCCTAGGCTTAAAGACCCATACAAGAAAGTGCATTTAACTCTAGGCCAATTTTCCCCTAACCTATAGTCCAAGCATGAATTCCTTTGCCTTATAATTTTACCTTTTAGCAATATTTTTTTTTTTTGCGATTTTATAATTTATTAATTCTATGTGGATTTTATACATTTGAAATAACAAAATTTAAATGTAATAAATTAAATGCATAATAATAAAAAACAATTTGGTTTGCATTTGTTTAACAAAAATCGAAACTTAACAAAAGTTGGAAAAGGTTAGTTCCTAAGTGATTAATTAAAAGATTAACTTAATAAACAAAAGTTGATTTAATAACTACCAACAAAATAAATATAAGACATTAGTTGAAAAAGCAGTGTTAGGGATTTGTTACTTTAACATTCTTTTACTTAAAACAAAATTAATTACAAAAATTAAAATAACAAAAGCTTATACCTTTAAAACATCTAAAAGAAAGACATATATATACATATAGTAATTGTTGGCATGTTTATAGGTAGAGTGTGTGTGTTATTGATGGAAAGAACAACAATGATGTTGGCAGGTTTATAGGCAGACTGTGCATAGCAAGAACGGTAGCAAAGACACAGAAGGTTTACAGGCAGCAAAGACTCAGAAGAGTAAGCTCGAGAAGCTCAGGAGGAATAGCGCAGAGTTGCATGCATAGCGCAAGTGTGTTCCAGGGCTGAGGGAAACTTTTTCCAAACATCAGGAGAGATAGTGCTCTGAGACACGCAGATGAGATACCATACATCAAGGCTCACAGAAGGATCAAAGGTCATGGAACCTTTGACACCTAGATATTCTTCCAAGTCAGGAGGATGTGTAAGCTCAGGAGTAGGAGAGATAATGGTCGTTGAATCACCAATACCGAATACTCAATGGCCTTTAGATTTGAGTCTAGATAGGAGGAGCACATAGAGGAGGATATTAGACCTCAATCGTCAGATCAGAACATGAAGGACTAGAAACCATTGGATCCAGTATAATTGCAAAGAGGATAATGGTCAATATCCATCCTCCAATTCCAGGAAATGTGAAATCACGATGAGATCTGAATTTTTGGATCCAGAGGACACATGGCGAGAGATCGACATTTCGATGACTCGAAAACTAGAGAAGTCAAAGGTGAGAGTTGTAGGAACTCGTGATATGCAAAGTCGCAAAATGATCTAAGCCATCGGAACACCAAGGATATGGATCGTTGATCTGATATGAAGTTTGAGTCCATGATATTGATCACAAACGTCGATGAGAGGGAGAGATCTCGACCGTTGATCTGATACGAACCATTTCAAAGTTTCGTGATTTGGGATTTTCGAGGCAACTCATAGAAGGATTTCACTATATGAGAAATTGTGATGCACCCTTCTTTCTTGGCCCCTGGTCACAGCTGGTGGTCACATTGATGAATATTAAGGGTGGAGATAGCACGTTGCTAGGCTCTACAATGGAGATCGCCTAAATCATGAAATTCCTTTTCGAATAGGGCAGTGGTCATAGCCAGTGGTCATAATAGTGAAAGAGAAGGGAGGGAGATAATGTTTCTAGGCTCCACCTCATAGTTTATTGAGTTGAGATATTCGAGGAAAATCACAACAAAATATCGCGAAATGTGAAATCGTGATTTGATCGCAGTCGTTGATCAAAGGGAAAGATCTGGACCATTGATCCGATATGGATTATTTTGGATTTCGTGAGTTGGGAGATTTAAGGCAAATCACAGTAGAAGATCACGAAGCACCCTAGTGATTGGCCCCAAGTCATAGCCACTGGTCACATGAAATAAAGGGGCTTAGTCAAAAAATCTAATGCCCACTGTGAAGTTTGTCTTGGGAAGGGAAAAAGGTGCCAAAGGCATGAGTGTGAAAAATTTCTCGAGAAACTGATAGAGATGAATTGATGGTGACTGCAGAAAACGAATAACTGCATGTACCAGAGAATTCAAAGAATATCAATGTGATCGCCAAATAAGTTGAAGAGTCTCGAAGTAACTTCTAGTGGAATGAAGACTCATCATAGAGACAATTGACAGATGGAAAAGTGTCGAAGTTTGTAATTGCAATAGATAGGATAAGCTTGATTGTGAGAGAGAACATGAATAGTATCGACTACCAGAGAAGCTATGGAATCTGAGCATAATGCCTACAGATGATGAACACACTGTGTATAACTGCTAGAGAAGATGAAGAGTTGTCATGATGAATAGGCAAAGGACTCGATGTGACAAAGAGATGTTGTTGTCAAGCTAGGAATGAGTAGGGAAGATTTGCAATGAACAACCTATAGGGAAGAACAGTGACACTGTGAAGAGCATGCAGAGGTATTGCGCATGAAGCATGAAGAAGGTACATAAAGAGTATAAAAACGTAGAAAAATGAAGATATGGAGGGTTGTTGAGTGTGCTTAATGCAGGTATAATAATGCAGTTTGGAGGAGCTGAAGAGAAGAAGAAGCAAAGAACATAAATGCATATCTAAGAGAAGAACAAAAGGCACAGCAGATGCGAGGAGAGAGACATTGATGTAGGAAGAGAAGAGCAGTGTAGCAGAACAACGATGAGACTGGTAAGCCATAGATAAACACTGTATCATTGTGATGAAGTTATAAAAAGAAAAGACTTATATTTTAGGGTGGTAGGGTGGCTCTAGGGAGGACTGTTGTCCTCGGAGTTTCAAGTGGGTGCTTGAACATAGGGAGTTGTAGCTTCCATCTGGTTGCAGCCAAAAAAACCAGGGTGGCAGGGTGGTGCAAGGGAGAACTATTGTTTTCTATTATACAAGTTGGTGCCTGTGTGATTGGAAGTTAGTGCTTCCATCTAGTTGGTGTTGGAACACTAAGGGACTTGGTGCTTCCTTCTAGTGGGTGCTAGAGAAACCAGAGACTTAGTGCTCTCAAGAAGTTGTTGCTTGTAAAACAAAGTTTGTAGCCTCAATAGGAGTTGGAGCTCATAAGAATGATAATATAAATAAAATAAAGATTACTTATCATATCAAGAAGAAGAATTTTTTCCCTTTATGGGTTTCCTAAGGAAATATTTGTCTTTGTATATTTCATGTGTGCGATTGATGTTTAATATTCTATTTCTTACTTCTCTGCAT
>JASDQU010206893.1:37760-52982 GCA_032191745.1 Picea mariana
TGTAAAGAGTTGAGTTGTAACTGAAGTCTTAAGTCTAGTTCTATTTTAGAACTAAAGTGTAATGTTGAGTTGCAACTGAAGTATTAAGTCTAGTTCTATTTTTGATCTAAAGTGTAATGTTGAGTTGCAACTAGTTCTATTTTTGAACTAAAGTGTAATGTTGAGTTGTAACTGAAGTCTTAAGTATAGTTCTATTTTTGAACTAAAGTGTAATGTTGAGCTGTAACTGAAGTCTCAAGTCTAGTTCTATTTCCAAACTAAAGTGTAATGTTGAGTTGTAATTGAAGTCTCAAGTCTAGTTCTATTTTTGAACCAATGCATACCAGTCTCAAGTCTAGTTCTATTTTTGAACTAAAGTGTAATGTTGAGTTGTAACCAGTCTCAAGTCTAGTTCTAAGTTTGAACTAAATTATGAAGCTGAGTTATGATTAACTCATGCAAACAGGTTACTATTTCGAGTCTCTCCTCTTCTCCTCTTAGGCCTATATAAGCAGAGGTTGACCCGTCTCTTCAATACAATTTTGAGATGTAGTTTAAGGGTGAATAAATAGAGGAAAACATGTTAGTGATAAAGAGGAAGCATACCAAAGTAGCATATCAGTGTTGTACATCAAAAATAGAAGCAACATATCAAAGGTGTATTTCAACAAGGTATTTTAGGTATTTGTCAGGTCAAAGTCATCTTGGCAAGCTCTTTAAGAGAAGAACATTCATGGTGGATATTTGTAAGTGATACTACATTATTAATGCAATAAATGAATATCGTTTGTTGGGGTTTTTCTCCCTGTATAGGGTTTCCCCAGGGTATATGTGTTGTTGATGTGCATGCTTACTTATCTAGATATTTATTGCTATTCGATTATGATTTGGTATTGTTGAAGTGTATTAAGTTGGAATCAAAGTATTGAAGAAAATAAAAGAATTTATCTGCATAAGAAATTAAGCTCAAAATTTAACAATTATGAGCTAGCTAAGATCACGGCTCAAAGGTCATGTTATTTAGATACCCATGTTCTTACTATGCCTTGGGAGGCTTGCATTAAAAACTTATAAATGTTTGATTCCCTATTTCATATACTCATAGAAATTCAATTATCCATAACACTCTCCAAACCATTTTCCACGAAAAGGGGATGAATAGTAAAAACCCATTAGTACAAATTCTCTATCACTAAAGGAAAGAAATTCCCTACCCATAGGGGTGTCAAATCACTAATAGATAGATACCTTACCTTGCTCTTTGAGCTCCTCGAACATTAACTAATATCAATCAAGGCTGTCAAAGGTGCTAGCTATTGTTGCTTAGGAGTTCAACATAGCTCTCCATTTGCAAGTTCTCCATTTATACCCCTAATATTCAACCAGTCAAGGAGATTGGTGAGGACATTTGAGATGACATTTACTAAAATTTTCTTTGCATCACATTTATTTTAGCTTCAATATTCTAATCCCTTAGGCCCACAAGTTTTTATTGGTAAGGGGAACTTGATGCAAGAGGATTGTTGATAGGAGAAAAGGAATTTGTGCATCTAGGCACAAAAGGAGAGTATGTGCGAACATGTGTTAGATTTGACATATGTGTGCAAGGTAGAAATGAGAAGGATCCAAACAATATATGTAGGGGGAAGTCAATACAAATGAATGTTTGGAAATGAATAACTAAGTATGGTGCATAATAAATAGGTTCAAGGGTAGGATTCATAGAAGAAGGTTTCACACATGAAGGTTTGCAATGTAGTTGAAGGGATTCACAAAGAATACCAATAGTAATTTATAAAACCATCAAGAAGGAATATTTTACAACCTACATATGGATGTGTTAGTTATATGTTAGTGGTGTAGACATCTATAAAGGTAAAATATAGCTTGAAGGATATTAAGATTGGATGGCATCATTAATGAGGAGACTCATAGAATATGACTTTGTTTATATGTAACAAATAATAATAATGATAATCAAAGAATTTGTAACTAATTTGATCAAAGTAACTAACTTTTGAGAAGGAAAACATGATGAACTTACCTGAGGTCCTATGTTCGAAGTATATCCACACCTTGAAGTGCTTTCACTTATTCTTGATTGTTTCTTCTAAAACATAAAAAAACTTGTGCACAAAATACTACAAGAAAAATGAGTTATAATGATAACTAACTAATAAACTTGATCAAATGTAGAAAGATTCATTGCGATTAGTATTCTAAACATGTAAGCATTCAACAATGATGAATTACATATCACAAACACTATATATAGAAGGAATTTGCATCTCATATGTGACAGACTGAATAATCTCCTCTTGGTTTCAAGAATAATTTATTGGAGTTGTCTGATCTTGGAGAAAACCTCCCTCAATCTGAAGGAGCAACAATGAAGTCAACATTGGCTATGTTGTTTCTACGATGGATTGAGAGAGGTTTTCTCCAAGAAAAAACAGCTCCAATAAATGTTTCTCTAATGAACATGGCCAACCATGTGAAGGTGGAAGCTCCTATGGCCCCTCCCCCCCCCTCACATCGTTCTCAATTCACCAATAACCAATCTATATTCTAATAAACAATGTGCATTAAAAATATTGAAAATTGATAAAAAGTGATTGTAACGCTATAAATGAGGTTTATCATTCAAATTCATATGTCATAAAAAATAAGTTTTTATAAATGATATTTATCATCCAAAATATGTTACAAATATACTAGTTATATAATATACATCGATTTGTCTTATAAAATTATTATACATCACAAATTTCTTTTAGTCTTCTTTAGTTTTCTAGTCTAGTTCATAAGTAAGTCATCAACCTCCATGTCTTCATTTTCTAGGGGCTCTTCAACAACCGATGTTTCTTTAGTGCTATCATGTCGAGCACGCCTAGTCTTGTACCCACAGCGTGGAGGTTTATTTGAGGGGCCATCACCTACAAAAACAAAAAATATTAAATTTATATGGATAATTTTTAAATATCATTGAAGTAGTTCATTAATATTTAAAAAACCCTCTGCAATGTAATTATTTACCTGGTCCACTAGTAGGCACCATTGGAATGGTTTCACTGTACTCCTAGTATTTAGGTCGAGGGGGCTCAACTACGACATTTTATGACATTGAAATGAAAAAATATATAAGGACAAAATCGTAAATGTATAAGTAATAAAAATTAGAAGTACAAAATTTATAAGTACAATTTTTTTAAGTATATGATTAATATAAAGTCATTTTACCATCGTGGGCCTCAGTCACAGGAACATCGTCGGGCTGAACCCCACTGGGATGGGGCTGCTCAGGAGCACCATGATCTTTTGGATGTGCTACACTATCAATGCACTGTTGTCCAATACTAATGTTTTCTTTGATAGTGTTTCTCCCGTGATTAAAACAAAGTAATACATTAAAGTTATGGATGACATCAAACATTTATGTATTTTATAAGTAATGAAAGGTTAATGTGGGCTGATTTATATTTACCTTACCCCACAAACTGGATCTTGGGGTCTGCTCCATGCTTTTCTAATAATCAACAAAAACTTTATAGTTGTACTTGTAACCAATTTGGAGGTCTTCCTCTATGGTTTCAGTTCCAAAATCATCGCCCTGCTTTGCATAATATTATGTATTTTTAATGTTATTGGATGAAATTACCTGAAAGTTGTAAGGAGATACAAATAATATTGTTAAGATGTTTGGAATCTTACAATTCGTGACTGTAACCTCAAGTAGCCACCCTAGCCTAGCTTGTGATGGCCATGTTTAGAAATCCTTACTCTGGTTTCCTTCAAAGTTTCAAGCAACCTATCATCAAAAGTTTCAAGTATGTTATATACCACACTTTTATTTAGATCTAAAGAAAATAAAACGTATTGAAATCAAAATATTGTAATTTACCTTGGGGTACCAATTATTTGTTCTCATGTTTTTATTAATTTCTTTTATTTTGCATCATCAATGAGCGCCTTCCACTCCCTCTCTAGAATTGATGGAGGGTGCTCATACCTAGGGTTGACTACCAAGTTTCGTTTATACACATCCATCGTATATTTTAAATATTCACCCGCTTCATAGGAGACCTCTTTTTTCTTGAAGGTATCTACTCCAAAGAGACCTTCAAGATAATCCAAAAGTTCATTTTTGAGATTGGAGTTCTGGCAATTCCACATCGTGCGTACGGTTTCCCCAAAAATAAACAAGGACTTTCTCTCTAGGTGCCTATAAAAATGTTCATTTCTTACACGCAAAAATATATGATCATTAATTTAAAAATAATAATCTCAATGATTTATGTTTGAGATGGAAAACATTAAATAGTTAAATATGAAAAACTACCTGGGATTCTTATTTGTTTTAATGGAAGTCCGTTATCATCGAACAAAAATTTTCATGGAAAGGTCCCTGTGTTGGTCACATGTCTAGCTCCAGGAAATGCACCCATATCAACCACATCATCAGCCTCATATTTTTCACCATATCTATTATAGATTGGTCGTTGTGTGGGTGTCTCATGGTGTGTGCCATGGATTCCATCAAGTGGTGTGGAATATGGAGAAGTAAACAATCTAGCACCTATATGATGGCCCATGTCAGGACTTTGTGGCGTCTCTATAGCACCATCGCTACTGACACTAGGCTAAACAGGATCCAAATATCTCTATATAAGAAAGAAAATGCTTTTTTGTTATATCATGTAAAAGTTAAAAAAAAAACTATCATAATTGAACTTATCAGTACATAAAAAAAAATCAATTTAAATTATGGTTATTACCTGATATGTCCTAAGTTGTGTCATAACCATATTGGTCATTTCTATGACATCTGGAGTTTGATCCGCATAGTCTAACAAGTGAGAAATTTCCTTTTTCTCTTTAATGATCTTCTTTTTAATCATTACCATCGGATCAAGGGATGAATACAACTCCTCCTCCTTCGGGGAAACATGATCATCATGGCCTATAAACTACATATTTCAATAAAATCAATGTTATTTTAGTTATATAAACAAATGAAATAACCAATCCTCACACAAATAAAATTATATAAACTAATAATAGCATTCACGTAGAATCAAAGTCGAATTTGTTAATCGTTTACATGTTCTACGGCTGCCCCTTTTCCACGATCATCCTGCCACATTATAATATAATTAGAACCTAGAGACATTTAAAAAATTGTTAACGATAACAAAAAATTGATTGCCACACAAATAAAATTAATTAATAAAATTTGCATTAAGTGTAAATCGAAATTGTTAATTGTTTACATGTTCTGCGGCTGGCACTTTTCCATGATCAACCTCCCACATTATTATAAAATTGGTACCATAAAATATTTCAGACATTGTTAAAGATACAAAAAATATAATGAAATAAGTATAGGTTTATTAAAGAGGTTTTGCATAAGTACCTGCATAGTATTAGTCGATGTTTATATTTGATTCAAATGATAATCCACTAATAAATCTTCCCCGAGAGATATCTTTTTTATCACGCAGATGAATACCCAATTCCCTTCCAGTCCCTCCTATAGGAAATTCAGTTGCTTGTTTGTTGTCTTGGGTCATGTGTTGTTTATAAACACTACGATATTACTAGAAGCTTTAGGCCTTCCATCGATATAGATAGTGGATGCCTTATTTTTATCATTGTTTATTAGTTGTATATAATTTACGGCGACTACATATCTTCACATACTTCGCATGTACTATACCACCCACATCCAATCATTATAATTGTAACACGGTCCAACATAGTCCATCAATTCAATTATTGTATTGTAATTTATAATTATTCCATCCATGGAAAATATCCCCAGGCCATGCAATGAGGATGGTGCAATGCGATATGTCCTATTGTTGACAATGAATTCAATGTATAATGGAGGCAGTTCCTTAGGTACCCATTGTTTCACCAGATGCTTATATCTGAGTGGCACCTCTATGTCTCATATGCTCTCATCATCAGAAGAGCATGTTCCTCCTTCGGTAAGAAAAAAATCCATGCGTCTATGGAATTTTCTCCTGACCTTTTCACCTCTAGTGGTCCTTGTTTGTGTATCATATGATCTACTATATGCAGTCACATTTCCCTCGACTATTTTTCTCGAGCTTCCCTCACTCGAGGAATAAATATGTAATAGGTACCTGTTTGGTTGTACCTTCAGTTAATCAAATCAGATATATAGTTAGCTATGATTGTAAGAATATAGTGAGATATCTAAAATGATACAATGAAATCATCATTACCTCTCCTAATTGACTTAACCACATTGGAACTATGCTAAGTGATTAAAGAAGTTTTTTTTTCTATCAAAGGTCATTTATTTCAAACTTAGTTTTATGCTAACTTTGAATGACAAAAATTGGGTTCAAAATCCCCTAAGTGGGCGTGGAAAAGTCCAAGTGCAAGTCACTTTCTTAATATATGAATATAACACAATGATTAAAGGATTAAACTATACCAAGATAGGATTATTTTACAATTAAAAAGTGAAGTCTTAATCTATCTATGTAATATGCAAGGAGAAGGAGAATATTCTTGTAAACAAGTCATTCACAATTATGAGTAAGTTGGATGATGACAACATTTTCATCACTTGGATTGATAGCCTAAAATTACGAGGTGGGAAACTTGAGTATGATCCCTAAAATTATTTTTTAGGCTCTAATGGTTATCCTTGGACCATGGTCAGGTCCCTGATACCAATCCCTAGTGTGAAAAACCTCTTAATGGCATCCATATGTGCTTCTGGGGTAAAAATTCCAACTACATGTTTTGTGTGGTGGTTTTAGATCTTATACATGGTCCATGATCCATAAAAACATCTTTTAGTACCTAAGACATGATTGGTCTTTATCCTTGGTGCTTTGAGTCACTGTTCATGGAATAGATATTGAAATATTTATATAGTAATTGAGGTCCATTATTTCCTCCTATTACCATGGTCAAGACCTTAAGACCCATCCATGGTGAACAAAACCTTCTAATGGCACCCATATCTCGATCAAAGGCCAAACATCCCCTCTAAAGGCCCTCTATAGTGGTTCAAGGGACATTTCATGGTTAATCATCTTTAAAATATTTATTAATGTATTAATATCCTTTATTTTTTTCCATGACCAATGTTGAGGTCTTAAGACCCATCCATTATGTATTTTTAAAAATTTCTAATATCTCCCATATCTCATTTGGAGGTCAAATATTCCATATAGAGGGTTTTTGTGGTGTGTCAAAGTGTTATTCATGGAGTATGAGCCCTAAAATATTAATTTAGATCCTACAATAATTTTTTCCCTTCATTGACTGTTGGTGCGTAAATATTTTCACTGTATATCTCACACTCATTTAAATGTCAATCCAAGATTCATAATCAAAAGAGTCATTACACCATATGTGCTGAGAACAAGTAACCTATCTAAGTCTGTTGCATATAGGAAATAATCGATAACATAAAAATTCCATTTCTAAGATCTCTAAATACTTCAAAATATCCTCTGAACCTAAAAGAGAAAAATGATAATGAAACTTAGACAAACAGTCAATCAAAGAGATGTTGTACTAGAGAAACAAGTCTGTTCATTTTAGGCACTTGTATTGAAAATATGAACTTTAAGAAGATTGTCTCCTGTAGTAATTAAAAAAATCAACTCCAACCATTCTTGAAACAAAAACCAACTTCAAATTCATGTAATTCAATCAAACCAGCACAAGGGGAATTCAGTATAACTGAAAGACTTTATTACAGCACATGAAGATGAAAGATAAAGTCTCCTGGTCTCTTGCGATACTACAATCATAAACTTAAAATATCAGTCCCACACTTCAAATTATGAGATAGCTACCGTCAACATTGGATAATAAAATGTATATTCGATCTAGCACTTGCTTATACACACCACTCAAAAATGATAAAATCAATGCTCAATCCTAAGAATGAAATAAATACTAATCACACACACACACACTGCTGTAAACTATCCACACAAACACACATAATGTATACAATGAGGTTTACCTTAGTTGGGGCGGTGGGCCCTTGCCGAACCAGCAAGGAACCTCTTAAGGAGTTAACAGACTAAAACTTTCAATCACATCCAAGAATTGACATGAAAGATCTTCTGTATTAATTCAGCTTGTAAATTGGATCAACAGTCTTTTACTTCATACATGAAGACGACAAGTACTGTCTGATTCTTATCGTATATTTCTTACATTCCTCTCTACACAAAATTCCTTATATAAGGTAAGCCGATACTACCAATATTTATGGATAAACATTAAATAGTTCAAGAAATCCCAGAATTAAGATTCACATCGAATTTTTAGGAGTCGACTCCATCCTCATGACATGAAGTGCATGAGCAATGGACTCTCTTGCAACTGAAGAACTGACTCAGACGCTTCTATCCAACTGTCTTCTCAAAATCTTCACCATTATCCAGGTCCAACTAGTGCACTCTGAAATAGAGGTTTTGGTACCGGATTGCACACAGTCGCGAATCTAGTACCATAATAGAACAGAGAAAGGAGTACCGGAATAGCGCACGTCTTGGTACCAGAATGGAGTTGGTACTGGATTACACGGTGTCTGGTAGTGCCGGATAGACTTCTCATAAATCAAATTATTAGAACTATACAAAATAAAACACTTTCAATCGAATTAATTTAAGAAAGTTAAACAGACATGCTTTAAATCACCAATTACCTCTTCTAGACATGACATAGCCATTAGGAATGTGTTTTGGGAGGGAATAGTCTAGTATAGGTTTATAACAGAGGCAAAAAGACTTAGATAGAGGGTAAGATAGGGTATTATCTTATGTCAAAATGGAGACTCAACATTTCCCCCATGCTGAATATGTTGCATGTCCTCATGCAATGTTATCAAAAACTGATGCCCAAAAACTTTCTGCATAATTAGACCCTCCTCTGTCATTCCTCAAATTGCAAAATGTTAACACCGGAAGCTTAACTCTTCAATTCCTTCTTGATCACCCTAGTGTAATGGACCAATCACAAGACTTTGTTAAGTTTGGCAGAGACCTCTTCATGTTGCTCCTTCAATTTTTCATTCTCTACCTTGATATGCCTGCCCAATATTTTGTATTCTTCACTTTCTTGTTTCAATCTCTCAATTTCTATTAATAATGTTGGTTCATTCAGGGACCGGTCTGGACTTGGTGTGAGTAATTCCTTGGAGACCATCTCTTGAGCCTCTTTTTCTTTCCTCAGACTCCTCAGAGCCTTTATTATCATCTCTCGTCTGCTCAAGGATTTTCCTGGACTCGGTGTGAATGCTTCCTGAGTTACCACCTCTCGAGCTTCTTCTCCCTTCCTCAAATCCATGAAAGTCTCTGTTACCAATCCTTCCATCTCACTTATTATTACCAGTCCTTCTGTTTCACTTGTGGTATCTCCCCAACCACTCTCTTTATCTGGAGAACTTGGAATATCCATAGGTTCTCTTTGAGGAGAAAGTATGTTTGGAATTGTCTCATGTTTAGCCATACTTCTTGTGGTCCTCCATATGGGTGGCGGGGCTTTCTTAGACTTGCTGACAAGGGTAGGAGTTTCTTCAAACAATTTTCTTTTCTTAGATTTATTGATAGGGGTAGGCCTGGACACCTGTACCTCTTGTGTTGACTAGACCTTTATCTTGCGGGCTTGAACTGTAAATTCTGGGGTTTTCTTTTGCTGGAAAACCTATATTCCTAACCTGGAAGATTGAGGTGTGGGATCTAGAACTTGTTCCTCCTTTCCTTCTATTTTCTTTCTATTTTTACTTGTCACCTTAGCAGTCTTCTTCAAGCCACCAACTGAGCTTTGGGAAGGCCGAGTAACTTTAGAAATACTTTTCAATTCTTTAGGGGATTTTGGAGGGGTGTTTACAGTTGGTTCTAGTAAAATCCCCTGTTGATCCGTCTCCCCCTTCTTTTGTTTCTTATTCTGTGACCATTGGTCTTTAGGGCATAGGACTGAGCTAGATGCTTCATCTGGTGCAAACTTTTTCTTAATTTGTAACTAGAAGTTAGGGGTTTTCTCTATTTGACTGGCTAGTTTTGATGGCATTTCCATAATTTTTTCTGGAACGCTATCCAATTGACCACATGGTTCTGAGCCCTCCTTTCATCTTTTACTCCTTTGAACCAAAGTAGAGCTTACTCTCTGGAATTGAGTGGTTGTCTTCTTTCTTGATATAATAGGCTCCCCCATGACAGACTTTTCTATCACTGATTTCTCAATGGGCTGAGATGAGTTGGGCACAACAATGTCTTCTTTACCTCCTGATGCCATGTCTTTCTTTTCTTTTCTACTTGAGCCTTCACTGTGTGTCCCTGCCTCCTGTTTCTCGACCGACTTGTATTTCTCTTGAGCGAAGATCTATTGTAGCAACTGCTTCCAACTGCCCCCTTGTTTTTTTAGAGCATGAACAACCAAAAGTTTGATTAAACCGTGATGATTAAGACTAGTCTCAGGTTTCTTATAAGCCGACCTCACCCCTCTTGCCATTTTCTTTAAACTCATCCATAAAAAATGGGGAAAATTTATCTGTGGTCCTCCCTCAAAATGT
The DNA here is from genome assembly GCA_032191745.1 of Picea mariana. Lineage (NCBI taxonomy): Eukaryota > Viridiplantae > Streptophyta > Pinopsida > Pinales > Pinaceae > Picea > Picea mariana. The sequence goes on from JASDQU010206893.1 coordinate 48,316, forward strand.
GACAAAATCTTTAAATGATAAATGAAGGTCACAGAATACCTTCCCTCACAGGTGATGAATTTCTGCAGACTTATAAGCATTGTCCGATATTTTTCTTCGATATAGCTCCGAGGGACGCCCTTGGTCCAATCGGGGTCGTGATGTTCTGGTTTGAGGAATTGTTGACAGATCATTTTTTCCACGATCACTCTTTTGAAGTATATTTCTCCAGCCATCGAGAAACCCGTGGCCTCTACTATAACAGCCTCTGTAATTTTTAGCTTCACGTCCCCAAGCTGTGCATTCTCTCCATCATATGTTTGCACAAAGACGAGAGAAATTCCCTCATAATGGCCCTTAAATTTCTCCAAGAATGGCACCCACCCTTCCTGTTCATATTTTTTCTTACAAGCCTGATATTCTGTTGTTTCTTTGTATATTTGAAATATTGGCTCATGCTTTTCGACCCCCATGCTATTTTAAGCAATTCTCTTGGGTGGATAAGGCACAGATAGAAGGTCGAGGGTTGAGTACTGGATGATAGAGTATCGATTGGGAGAAACATACAAGGGATACGAAGGCATAGGGTGTCTGTAGATAGTGTGACAATAAGGGTAAATAATGCTCATATGGATGGTAGAGCCATCCAGAGGAGCATTTATGAATGGAAGTGTAGATTACAACGGTCACGTCGATACTCATGATGATATGGCGAGGTAAGTCAAATCTACTAACGGTTTCCATATTCTTGGGAAGCTTGGTGGCGGAGGATATTCACGAAAGGAGGTGGCCATTATGATCAGGACTCTTGTATATGAAATCGACTGGGATCATTACTTGATATGCTGAGATTCGTGGTTCACGTCATCTCATATAGTATGAAAACTAATCATGCGGTTCATTTATCAGATAGAAAGAGGGAGTTTGATCCGATAAAAGACATCGTGATTTTGCATTTTTGATGTTTCGTAGGATACTTCCTTCTCACAGAGGTGAGGTGTAAGGTTTCTATAGAGATTCATGAAAAAACAGGGGTAAGTCATGATCCAAGAGCAATCAGATGTTCTAAATGCATATTTAGTCTAATTCCTTTAAATAACACGAAAAAAAGTGTTGAATATGTATGTCCTCGCACTAATAATTTGACAGCGACTTGGAAACATGATGAAAGTTACCTGTCATATTCTTACCAGTACTGGATCATCTAAGTACTAGATCACCTGTGTGTAGAATTTGTAATTGATACGGGATCACCTGAGTGTCGGATCACCTGTGTGTAAGACTTGCAGTTGGTACAGGATCACCTGTGTGTAAAATTTGCAGTTGGTACAGGATCACCTGATTACCTGAGTGTCAGATCACCTGTGTGTAAAATTCATAGTTGGTACAGGATCACTTGAGTGTCGGATCACCTGTGTGTAAAATTTGTAGTTGGTACAAGATCACCTAATTACCTGAGTGCCGAATCACCTGTGTGTAAAATTTGTAGTTGGTACCGGAATAGCGCAGGGCCCCTTCTTTTATACTGGATAGGATCCAGTACCATATAGGCACAATGAGATGATTTGGTGGCCCTTCATACATAGAGTTGATCATCGATGCGAGACAAGAAGAAAAATGAACTTTCTTGAGCTTAAAAAGCTTGACACTGATTCTGGTGATAGTAATTTATAGAAATAGTTGGTGTTTCTATGGTCAAATTCATCTGGAAAACCATGCAGTTGCCAAAGTTTATAGAGGAATAATGTAGGAAAGCTTTGTAACAGGAGGGTACTCTGTAATGACCAGTAACTGAGATGACATAACTCCTTTTCTTCTAGAGCTAAGGTGACCACACTTTTGTTGGCATTTCGTCTTTTATTACAACACGATAATAATCCTAACTACTACTTTTCTGTGGATTTTTATCAAGCCCAGATTAGTTAATGCTCACCAGTATTTTCAATTTTATAGAGTCTGAAAAAATTAAAGGAAACTCTCTATACTGTCCCATGGATTTTTGTCGAGCCCGGGCCAATTCCTGTTCACCGGTATTTTCAATTTTAAAGAGTCTAAAAAACGTAAAGGAAACTCTTTATACTTCCCTATGGATTTTTGTCGAGCCCGGGCCAGTTCTTGCTCGCCAGTGTTTTCAGTTTTAAAGAGTCTAGAAAACTTAAAGAAGACTCTTTCTGGTAGTTGTCCTCCTTATTTGTTTATCTACATGTGAACACCACCAATTTTTTCTTTTGTCTTTGTTAGTTAAAAATAAAAATAAAAACTTCATCTCATGACACACCTATGTACAAAAAATGAATTTATACAATTTGAACTTACTATGGTAGGTCAGTAGGAGGGAAAACCCTCTCACTTACTGGTTGCATTTCAACAGTCTGAAGAACATTTTTGACAAAATCCTCCTTTGACAGAGGTTTGTGATAAACCTTCAGTCGATGTCCATTTACAACAAGGGAAGTTTGCTTTTCATCAATAGTCTTTATCCTTACTACACCATTGTCATAGACTGTATCAACCTCATAGGGCCCCATCCATCTGGTAGACAATTTGCCTTTGAAAATTTTAAAGCTACTATCATATACGAGGGCCCAATCACCTGGCTAGAAGGACTTCTGTTTAATGTACTTGTCGTGCCATTTGGTCCTTTGTTCTTGTATCAGGGTGGTTCTTTGTAGAGCATCTTTTCTTATCTCATCAATCTCGTTCAATTGTAATAGCCTCTATTTTTTAGCTTCATTCAGGTCCATTCCTAATTGCATGGTAGTTATGAAGGTCTTTACCTGGAACTCTATGGGCAGTAGTACCTGCTTCCCATATACCAACTCATATGGTGTATGGCCTGTTGTATTTCTCCAGGATATCTTATAGGCCCACAAGGCCTTAGGAAACCTATCAGCCTAGTCTTTGTGATGCAGCTAAACAGTCTTAGTGAGGATGGCCTCTATCACTTTGTTGGTTGATTCTACTTGGCCATTGGCTTGGGGGTGTTAGGGTGAAGACTTTTTGTGTCTGATCTTGTATTGTTTGGTAAGGGTCTTAACCAAATTTGAGGTGAATTGTGTTCCTTGATTAGTGACTATCTCCTGAGGTACCCCGAAACGAGTGAAAATTTCCTCAAAGATAAAATCTACAACAGATTGTTCATTGGCTGAATACAGGGCCTTGGCTTCTACCCATTTCGTTACATAGTCTGTGCAAACTAATATGTACTTTTTCTTCTGGGACATGGTATTGATAGGTCCTACAAAATCTAAGGCCCATTTTTCAAAGGGTTCGATTACTACTTGGGCTTGGAGTGGCATTTCATCGACTGATGTAGGTCTTCCCATTCTTTGGCAATCATCGTAGTTGGCCACGTATTTCTTTGCGTCTTTAAAAGTGGTCGGACAATAATAGCCAGATTGTAGGATTTTGTAAGCTGTCATTTTGTTAGCAAAGTGGCCTCCACATGGTCCATCATGGCAGGCTCTGAAGTTATCTTGCATTTCATCTTCCTAGACACATCTTCTGATTACCAAATTAGGTCTTGTTCGGTATAGAGTATCTTCATGCCACATATAATTGGCACTTAGCTGAATGATTCTCTGTTTTTCTCTAGATTTCATACCTTGAGGTAGCTTACCGGTTACCAAATAGTTGGCTATGTCTGCATACCAAGGGGTGAAAGTAGAAATGGCAAATAAATTCTCATCCGGAAAATCATCATCTACTAGAGTACTATCACCTGTATGGATAAGCCTAGACAGAAAATCAGTGACCAAGTTATCTCTTCCAAGCCTGTCTATGATAGTGATATTAAATTCTTGTAGTAACAAGAGCCATATAGTTACTCTAGCACTTGTAACAGGTTTACTCATTAGAAATCCGATAGCTGAGTGATCTGTGTGCACAAAAACTTCATATCCTGTTATATAGTGTCTAAACTTGTTGATGACATGTACTACTGATAAGAATTCTTTCTCTATGATAGTATAGTTTTCTTTAGCAGGTGAGAGGTTCTTACTAACAAAGTATATAGCATAAGGAATGTGCCCTTCCCTTTGTCCTAATACAACTCCCAAAGCTGTATCTGAGGCATCTGTACAGATATGGAAAGGAAGAGACCAGTTTGGACCTCTCAAAGCAAGAGCACTTGAAAGTTTTGTTGTTAAGATTTCAAAGGAGATTTGGCATTGCTCATCCCAACAAAATTCAGCATCTTTCATTAGTAGTTTGAAAAGGGGGGCAACTAGGTTTGTAAAATTTTGAATAAACCTCCTATAGTAGCCAACATGCCCTAAGAAACTTATGATTTCCTTTTATGAACTAGGGATCTTAATTTGGGAAATAATGTCGATTTTGGAAGGGTCCACTCTTATTCTGGTACCAAAGATGTGGTGACCTAGAATGATTCCTTCAGTAAGCATCATTCTTTATTTTTCATGATTGAGTGAGAGGTTGGTCTCTTTACATCTAACCAGTACCTTCTTCAAATTATCCAATGCATGTTGGAAATCATCCCCATATACCGTGAAGTCATCCATGTAGGCTTCCACACAATCATTGGTCAGATCAGAGAAAATAGCCAAGATAGCCCTCTGAAAGGTAGAAGGGGCATTACATAACCCAAAGGGGAGAACCCTATAAGCATAGGTTCCCCAAGGGCAGGTGAATGTGGTCTTATCCTGGTCTTCTGGTGAAATTTGTATTTG
>JASDQU010206895.1:6197-34694 GCA_032191745.1 Picea mariana
GTCTGGTTTAATGCCTGTCTGTAGCATTTGCTCAAATAATTGAAAGGCATCTTTGCCATGCCCATGCTGGGAATATCCTGTAATCATAGCATTCCATGAAACTTCATCTTGCTCGGGCATATTATCAAACACACAAAGAGCATCTTCTATACTACCACATTTGGAATACATAGTAACAAGGGCATTACCCACGGAAACATCTGACTCGAGTCCATTTCTGATGGTGTGTAGATGGACCTGCCTGCCCTGCTTCAAAGCTGCTAAGCCGGCACATGAACTTAAAACACTAACAAAGGTGATCCAATCCGTCTTCATTCCGGACAACTGCATTTCTCTAAAAAGCTGTAGAGCTTTCTCACCATACCCAACCTGGGCATATGCTGCCATCATCGCATTCCAAGAGACTACATTCCTTGTAGGCATTGTATCAAATAATTGGCGCGCACTCTCTAAGGTGCCAAATTTGGCATTGCCTGTAATGATTGATGTCCATGAAATGACATCTCGTGTAACCATTTTATCAAACACAAGGTGTGCATCATCTATACTCCCACATTTAGCATACATGGTAACAAGAGCATTGGCTACAGGGACATATGATTCAAACCCAGTCTTGATGACATGGGCATGCACCCGATTGCCATGTCTGGCATTTTCTAGGGTGGCACATGTACCCAGGACACTTGCAAAGGTGAACTGATCTGGCCCTACTCCTTGTTTTTGCATTTGAAATAGCATTCTCAATGCCGACTCTCCATCCCCAAGCAGGGAATATCCTGCAATTACAGCAGTCCACGAAACCACATTCCGTTCCGGCATTCGGTTAAACAACCGAAGTGCTTCGCTCAAGCTCCCACATTTGGCATACATGTCCACAAGGGCACTCCCCACAAAGACATCAAATTCAAGTTCGCTTATGATTATCAAGCCATGTAGATGCCTTCCTTGTTCAATGGAGTGTAAGCTAGCACAAGCACTGAGGGCACTAGCGAAGGTGATATCATTCGGCCTCATGCCTAACCTATACATTTCACAAAACTGTTTGAGGGATTCCTCACTATACCCATGTTGGGCATAGATCCCAATCATTGTATTCCAAGAGACCACATCTCTCTCAGGAATCATATCAAACAACTCCCTTGCACGTTCTAACCTACCGCATCGGGCATAACCGACAACCAAAGAATTCCATGTGAAAACATTAGGCACGCAGATTTGACCAAACACTTGGTTTGCATCCTCCATTCTCTCACACTTAACATACATTTCAACAAGAACAGGCTCCAGAAAGGCATTCGATTCAAATCCCAATTTGATTACCTCAGCATGGACTTGCGCACCGCATTGCGGAGACGGTAAGTTGGCGCATGCATTCAGACCACTTGTCAATGTAAACTGGTCTGGCCTCAAACCTGCATGCTTCATCTGACAGTAAAGCTTCAGAGCCTCCCTGCTGTGGCCTTGCTGGGCACAAGCTGAAATGATTGCGTTCCAAGACACAGAATCTCGTTCAGGCATTTTGTCAAAGAGTTCAACTGCATCTTCCAGGCTTCCAGATTTGGCATAACTAGATATCAGGGTATTCCATGAAATCACATTTCTCGCAGGTATTTCGTCAAACACATGTTGGGCATCATCAACAGATCCACATTTGGCATACATGTTGACAAGGTGGTTTCGAATAAAGGTGCTGGGGTTGAACCCGCTGGCGATCATATGGGCATGGAGTCTTTTGCCTTCTGCCAAGGAATTCTCGCTCGTAGACCTCTTCAGATGATTGAAATAGACTTCTTCATCAATGAATCCATGATCTGCCTCTATTGGATTTTCTTCAAAAGCCATGGCAGTTGAAAGGCAAGTGCGGAAGCCACCGCCCACGCCATTACCGCGGTACCCAACATCAGCTCCACGTCTGTGATCAGTCTTACAGACTGGCAAACTTGAAAATTTGAAAGTATAATTGAGGTTTTTGTGCCGTTGTTCCTGTCCGGTCAGCCTGAGAAGGATGCGTATGGAAAAGTTGGGAGGCTGCTTCATTGGATTGATCAAGAATTCGAGAACTAAGCGCTCTTCCCATGGTTCTCGATTGTCCACTAGTATGTAAGCGCGAGGTACACCGTACCAACATCAGATTCATGCCTGTGATCAGTCTTACAGGCTGGCAAACTTGAAAATTTGAAAGTATTAGTGGGTTTTTTGTGCCGTTGTTCCAGTCCGGTCAGTCTGAGAAGGCTGCGTATGGAAAAGTTCGGAGGCTGCTTCATTGGATTGATAAAGAATTCGAGAACTAAGCGTTCTTCACATGGTTTTCTTACTTCAGCGATCAAACCCAAATGGTTTATCAGGTCGATTGTCCACTGTTATGTAAGCGCGAGGTAATACGGATGTCCCCAAAATTGAATTTAACAATGGTCAAGTTGTACATCTTATTGCAAACACTTAGGGAAAGGGAGAGTCCAAAGATATAACATAATAAAAGTGATTCTTTATTAGTTGGTGATTAGTTATACTAGAGTGGAGGGAAAAAATCTTTGTATTTCAATTTTTTATTATTATTTAAAATAAATTTAGTATGGTTAAAATATAATTCACTCATATTATATATATAATTTTTAAAAAATTATTCATAAAATTATAAATACAATTTTCATATTATTCATAAAATTATAAATACAATTTTGATAATTATTCATAAAATTATAAATATAATTTTGATTATTATTAAGATAAATATATTTATATTGTAATTAAAATTATAAATACAATTTTGATAATTATTCATAAATTTATAAATATAATTTTGATTATTATTAAAATAAATATATTTATATTATAATTAAAATTATAAATATAAATTTTGATAATTATTTATAAAATTATAAATATAATTTTAATTATTATTAAAATAGATATATTTGCATTATAATAATATTTGTGTAATTATCTGGATGTGTGACACACCTGGGGTATATAAGTAGGGACTGATATCTGCATAACAATAATATTAGAGTGAAGGGAAAAAAATCTTTGTATTTCATTTTTTCTTATTATTTAAAATAAATTTAGTATAATTAAATTGTAATTTACTCATATTATATATATAATTTAAAAAAAAATTATTCATAAAATTATAAATACAATTTTGATAATTATTCATAAAATTCTAAATACAATTTTGATTATTATTAAAATAGTTATATTTACATTACAATAATATTTGTGTAACAATTTTGATTATTACGAGGATAATTATATTTACATTATAATAATAATTGTGTAAGTACTTTTATTTAAGTATAAATATGGTATTTTTTTAATCCTTGTGTATTAAGGTTTTTTATATCATGTGTATATATTAAAACTTTTTCTTTTATATAAATAGAGATTTTTATTTAGTTTGTATTTATATTTAACTAACTTATTTTATTATTATTAATACTATTATTATTATTTGTTATAAGTGTTATATGTTTTTGTTATATGTGTTATAATATGTATATGATAATGTAATATTATTCATGTGACAACATCTCTATCATATTAGATTGTAGAAGTTCAATACATGCATCTATATAAAACTAATTATAGAGGAGGAGAGAAGGTTGAGCACACATATATCTATGCCCCACTAAATAAATCATATCACTACAAAAATATTCATATCACACTAAATTAATAGTTATGTTAATAGGAGGATCAATACTTAAAAAATCATAAAAAATATTACCCAAGAATCCATTCACTTAGATTTATTTATTTATTTTTTCAAGAAAAAAATTGCAATTTTCTATTCCAATGTAGAATGAAACCACATTCTTTAGGTGCTCAAAGCACATTGCAAATATAAAGCAGAGGTAGTTAGAATTTGCATTGACAATAATACATTTAAAAAAAAAACCAGATATTGTTTATGTTAAAGGAAAGTTGTGGGTATATTCTAAGTCCTAGGATTCAAAGACCCCCAAAATTTCAAAAATTACATACTTGTGCTTGTTGATTAAGGTTGGTTGTCATTGATGTAAAGCCTTGAAGAAAGTCTGGTAGCGAATTCTGGTAGCACAAAGGTTTGGGTAATGGACCCAAGGTTGTTTCATGTATAATGGTATGAGTTTTAATATCTTTGAAGGTAATACTATTCTATATGGATAGTACATGTCATTCCATTTCTGGTGGTATGTGGAACGTCACATAATTTCTCACGGTTAGAGAGTTATGGCCATGACAAGTTGGAGAACCCTGGTTTGGGTAATGGACCCAAGTTTTTTTTATGGATAATGGTATGAGTTTTGATATATTTGTAGGTAAGACTATTCTAGATGGATAGTGTTTGTCATACCATTTCCGGTAGTATGTGGAATGTCACATAACTCCTCATGGTTTGAGAGTTATGGCCTTACGAAGTTGGAGGACCCTCATAGGTAGGCTTGAAGCCCCAAAAAGTCAAAGGAGTCAAAGAGCTTGCAAAAAAGAAATTATTATTTAAATGGTAAAGAAAAGTGACAAAGTCAAGGAGGAATATTTAAATGGAGAACTTTCTAATTATGGAGAGTAGTTAACCCTAAAAATGAGGAAAATAGGTTAAGTGACCTAGAATTGGGTTAAGTGACCTAGAAATGGGTTAAGTGGCCTAGAATTGGGTTAAGTGATCTAGAAATAGGTTAAGTGACTTAGAAGTGGGTTAACCCTAAAATAAGGAAAGTGTGCAAAGTGACCTAGAAGATGCTTCTAAGGAAGCTACTTGACGAGTATAAATAAGAGGCAAGGCTCTGTCATTTGACATCACACTTGAACATATTGAATATCTATAGGTGACTGAGGTAACCAAAGGATATCTAAGTCGAATTTCAGAGGGAAGGTGAAGAAAAGAAGGTCGGAATTCAAGGGAGGATAAATTATTTTAATGATGAAATAAGGTATGTTATTTACAGGTCATCTCACCATTTTCGCAATAACTTTTTTTTCAAGAATGATTCAGACCGTGAAATTGATAGGCCATTGAGGAAACATATCCAAGTATCTGTGGTAAAAATTTAAGCTTGTGGGTCATTGTATTTTTGGAGTTATACTCCGTGGAAAATAAGGTTTGTGGCTAGTCCTGAAACTAGTCTAAAAAATGTGTTTCTTGTAAAAACGTCATAACTTCTTCATAACATATCCAAATTCAGTAAGACAAAATGTGTTAGTTAGAGTGCATTCTATAGTATTATGTGTAACATTTTCAGATCCATTCAACAAATAATCCATGCGGGGCACACTCTACAAGGTCGCTCTCTAGAATAAGCCAGAATTCAACAAGGTATGCCATTTTTGCTATGACTCCTTTTTTGAGAGGTTCCAAGTAGTGACACCTGGAGGAATTGCATAAAACAAACTGAAGAACATTGTGTACTATTTCATATATTTATTCATTACAGGTACATAGTTATGATTATGTCAAGTTAGGGTTGTTGACTAATCCCAAACTAGTCATGTGAGACTAAAGAAAAGGTTGATGAAAATTCTAGTCTCTTATTGTGAAAGTTAAGGAAGGTTTGCAGGTATGTGATCATATACACCAGGTCTATTACAGAGTTACAAATCATATTTTTATGATGAAATTGATGAGGGCTTTTGGTTAAGGTACATGTTGGGTACATGGTTGAGACAAGTAGTTGACGAGTTTGCACATACATGAGGTGTATAGTTGATGATGTTGGTACATTTTGATGAGTCATAGTTGATGAGTAGTTGACACATGATTGGTACATACTTGGTACATGGTTGGATGAACTTGTTTATGGTACAGGTTGATTACAGGTTGTTTGGTACAGGTTGGTGCATGGTTGATGCACTTGTTTATGGTATAGGTTGATTACAAGTTGAGGTACAGGTTGATGCATGGTTGATGCATGGTTTAGGTTTATTGGTACATGTTTACAACGATATATCTCACAGTGATAGTGTGATAGTGGTTCCATCATTCTACTTCTACTTCAGGGCGATTGGATGGGGCAAGGACATGTGGTTGTAGCCACCTTCCGGTTGTAGCTAGAGAATAGGGGAGTTGGAGCTTCCCTCAGGTTGTAGCCTGAGAAACAAGGGGGTTGGAGCCTCCTTCTAGTTGCAGCTGGAAAACAAAGGAATTTGGTGCTTCCAATGAATGTAATTCTTCAAAACATATAAGAAAAAACATTATGTGGTTTTCTTCCGCTTTGGGCTTCCATGTAAAACACTAGTGTACTGTGTATGTGTATGATTGTTCATTTATTCATTGCTTATTTACTCTGCATTTATTGGATGATAATGCTACATTGATATAATACTTGGATTATATGGTTAAAAAGGATTAAATTGCTCTATTATTGATTCACCCCCCCTCTCAGTAATCCAACAATGTTATTCTTGTATACCTTTCAACATAGATAAATAGCCTACTAACTATCCTAACAACAAAACAACTTTGCATTGCATAAAAGCCTTGGAAAATTAGAAGAAGACATGCCCGCTAAGGGCTTATTACTTGACATCCACTTGAAGGTTGATGTCCAAATTTAGGTTTTCAAGTGCATTTTCTCTTAGAGCCTGCTGAACTATTGTAACACACCCAACTCCCTAAGTACCCTTTTAAGAGATGGGGTATTGAAGTTTCGCTTTCTTTCAAATATCTCTAAACCTCTTCTTAATGACACCATTGTCTTTTGCTCGTCAGGAGCTTTCCAACGACTGTCATCATGCTCAAAACTGAGCCCTGCATCAAAATTTATGGTCCCTTAAAGTTTTGAGGTGCTTACCATATCTGCCTCAAGTCACTTCATTTCCACGTGGCTCCTACCACTTATCTTCCTACGCAACGTAGACGTGGAATCTGCCACCTACCCCTTCGGTTCTCGTCCTATAGGACCCTCAACCCTGCTTCAGATCGACGACTCTGATTCATCCGGACCTCTCTCGTTGGAGGGCTTTCTCCACTAAGTTGTATCCTGCTCCAAACGACATACTTCGACCGTTCATATTCTGACAGATCTGGCGACTCTCAGTGTTAGTCAATCAATGACCCTGAACGCGTCAGAATCTTTACTCGCACAACGGTTAACATCCATTCCTTTTTAACCCTTTCTCCTCGACCATGTGGGACCCATAGGGGTCGGCGATTGAGATCACATCTCGCTTATTCGCCGATCTACGACTGTGATCACCTCTCAGAGTCCCTCTTGTTGGAGTGCCTCGTAGAGCCTATGATAGATCAATGACTTTCCTTTCCTCACGGTCTTCTCCGATCAACGGTTCAAATATTCCCTCGGGTTTTCACCTATGTGTGTCAAATCCTCTTGACACGTGATGCCATGTCTGCATGACACGTGGCACCACCTCCCTGTGACACATGACACTTATTTTTCTCATAGACATTCACCTATAGGTTCAAAATCACCATGTCATGTGACACCTTCTATACTCGACACATGGCACCATCTATGTCATCCTCTTGAGCCCTTAACTAAAGTTGAATGATCCAGATCGTCTGTTGAGACCCTCTGATATTGGCAGAACGACGGTTGAGATTACATCTCGAAGCTTCTCCAATCCTAACGGATCAATGGTAGTGATTGTGTCTCGGAGCTTCTTTGGTTTCGAAAGATCAACGGTCCAGGTCTCCTCCCATAGCTCCTTCGTTGGAGTATATCTCCATAACTCTCTCCGAATAACACCTTACAATGAATGGTTAGGATCTCTTCACCTGAGATCTAACGATAAGGGTTAAGACACATGTCCCCATGTACGAAACGGATGTGGCTTGTATTAGGCCTATCCTATGAATTACAAATCGACATGTGCCCACCTATCTACACATTGGTTGCCACATGTCCGGACACGTAGCACTACCACCTGGTCATGACATGTGGCACTAAAAAACCATTACAATGTCCTACCTAAGAAATCAATTCTACTTGACATGTGGCACAATGCCCATGTGACACGTGGAGAAATCACTGTATGCCACATGGGCCAATTTAAATTCGATATGTCATTGTCGAGCGTATGACCCTCCTTATTTCGTGGGCTTAAATCTCAGAACTAACATCTAGGATTTGATCTTCCTTTCGTCAATCTACGGTCCTGGTCATCCCTTGGAGTACTCCAATCGAAGTTCCTTCCCTACTGGGGCCACCACTCATTTTGATCATCCCTCTTTGATGAACGGTCGATATTTTTCGATGCTTAGATCTAATGGATAATGTTCAAGTGAAGTTTTTAAGGTCCTTCTCGCCCAACTGGGTCACACTCGACCCATCGACCAATTGAATATTGCCATGTGTCACCCTAAGGGACACATAAGCTACTAAATTGGCAAGACACTTGGCACTCATGTCATGTCACGACCACCCTCTCAATAAGCCATGGTACCACGACATGTGGCATAACCATCATTCGACACATGGACCTCCACATGAACTCGATGTGATGTACATGTCACCACTGATGCACTCGACTTGTCTAATCAGGTACAAACACTTGTCCTATATGTAGCATGCTAACCACTAGGCTGGCACCTCTGTCACCTAGACGTCACTCCCCTTTGTCAATATTCACTAAGGGAAAAGGGTAGGGCCCACGACACATTGATGACTGGGATTGATTCTCACGTCCTCGTTGATCAACGACCCAAATCGCCTCTCAAGCTTTCCCCATCGGAATGCCTCCACTCTGGATCTCTAGGAATTAGTCCAACCATCATTCCCCTATGAGATCTCCATAAAGTATCTAACGGTCTAGATTATCCCTCAGAACTCTCCCCATAATAGTACCTGAACTAAGGGTACTCTGACCATCTAAATTCGACGATGCTCATCGCAAGGGGTTCCAACGGTCTCTATTATCTCTCAGAGACACTTTTTGATAGATCAACAATCCTTATTGACCTGGGAAACCTCGTCTCCTGGCACCATAACCTACTTTGATGGAGGGCCATAATCTATTCATGATTCCAAATGAACAATTGTGATCCCTTAAGCTTAAAACATTGAATTTCTCCAGGTTATTAGTCTGAAATTGGGACTTAGTAAATTTTTAAGGGTTCTTCCTTTAATTAATAGTTCAATCTTGGACTTAGCCTTTCTAGAGACTCTTCTAGGCCCCTTCTCCAGGTTTATTAGACCTTCTGGAACACTCACTTTGCCCCGAAACCGCTAAGGCATTCTTTCTTCGCCATTTAGGCGGGGTTAGAGTTTTTCTTTTGCACGATGTCCACACCAGGACAAAGGTTTCACTAGAGATTAAGGCTCCCCACATTATATAGAGACCTATCTAGAACCACAGCTATGGTTATAGTTTTATCCCTTCTAGGAGGAAGATCAAAGTACTTCTTCCTGTCAGACCTATCATGAGTCTCTTAGCTAAAATTCCTAGCTATCTTTTCATAGACATCACACCGCAACAAACTTTCTACTACATACATAGGAAGCATGAATATAAAATTCCATCCATAAGAGGGAACCCTTGTATAGTTCCTTAATCATTCAAGGTAAAAGGCAGGATTCCCCTACTCAAATATACACTACACATACAATTCCATATTCATACATTATCATACCAGTATAATAACTTTCCAAAGGACGATACACAAACCATAAAACATGTATACACTTACCATACAATCACAAGCATGAGTCCTTTTCTTTCAATTAAGTTACAGAGGGTGGAAGATACTTATGTGTTCCATATTATAACCAACCAACTGACTGTGGTTGTACACCTTTCCACCCTACCATAGGCTCTACATGCTCGGTCGCTCCGGCAGTAGGCCACCCCCGTGCTAGGCCATGATACTACCAGGGAACCTCTCTCTCTAGTTCTCAACAATTTTTTAGGGGAACTCTCCCTCATAATACTCTTGGTAGAGATTCCCCACACCCACCTAGCTCAGGCCTCAACAAGGTTTTTTTTTCGAGATACTTTCTCAGTATCAAGCTCTCAGGCTTCTTTGCTTAGGTCAGGTTCTGGACTCTCCCATGAGTCTTTCTACTCCCCCGTAGATTCTTATCTCTTTGTTTTGAAATCGTTTGCTTCTCTTGCACACATAGCATGGGAAGGTTCTCAACCTATCCTTCTATTTTCCTTTGTTATAAGGAAACTCGTGGGTCAATCAAGGGAACCCGTGGTGATCTTTCCTGATGTCCTCTAGTTGACAACTTCATGTCCCATATGGCAACCCTCCATACTTCCATTCATTGGGGTGGTTGGTTGTTCAACTTCCAATCCTCCCTCATTAAGAAATTGGGGCTAAGGGAAACACTCTGAATAGGGCTTGAGGTCCTTTAGTTTAATATGGCCTCCTCTCATTCCTCTAGTGATATCATGTCCAGTACTTTAAGGCTTCACCCCATAGTCAATTTTTTGCATTTACAATTAAGCAATAATACATTTACAATATTTACATGCCATTGTATGAAAATCATCAATTATGTTTAATTACATATGCTCAGGATTTAGAGAGGGGGGGTGTTACAATCCCCTCGCCCTTCAAAGGAACACCATCCTTGGTGTTCTTTACTTCTCAACAACACCTTCCATGCCTTCTTATTTTAGTTGCTTTAGCATTGTCTTCCTTTTCTTGGTCTGGTACTTTCCTAGACTCTTGGCCTTTGCCACATTCCTATAATAGTTTTCAAACATCAATCATATTAATCACAATTTCATGCAAAAAAACTTTATTATTGTTCATAACTCAAGAGGAAATATTCCTATCAGCACAATACTTATCTATGCAATATCATGGATCCACATTCAGTTGGTTGTCTTACTAACTTGACACACTATTTCCTTGACATACCCATTGTGTGCATGATCCCAACCAATAATTTACAAGAATTATCGAAGTCTCCTCTTCCTTGCAGTCACTCACCCTTGATGCCCAGGATTAGACATCCCCTTCTTTGCTATGCAATCCCTTGGGTGATCCATCTTGCCTTGCCAAGGATTTCTTGCACAAGAAGAGTTTATGAAACTTCACTGAGTCTTACAGCTGAGGCACACCTCTAACTTGCTCTACTGAGGCATCCCTGTGGCCTGGGTTACCACAACACAACATCTTCTATGGCGATCATGAATTATCACAAGTTTCTCATGTCACAACAATGGACTTTTTCATGCTTTCCAGCTTGATAACCAATCATTTGTCTCTCTAGGATAGATATTTCATCTCACCTGTATTCACCTGTATACAGTAATTCATGAGATATTATCATCAATTTCTCATTAAAATTTTCTTTCAAATATGTTAACCATAGATTTCTAATTTCACATTTTCATTTTTCAAATCTATTCCACATAGGAACCAGAGTCCACTTGTATGAGACTCCCTTCTCATAACAATTGGCTCTTTCATAACCATAGAACGTTATAGACTTATTTTTTTGCCATATCCAAGACCTTCTTCCTACAATTCAATCTTCACACAACCAAACAAACTGTTAGTTTCTTATGCATACCTATACTTTCATTGTACACTTGCAATGGCTTCCAATTAATTTTAGAACTGTGCATACTAACCATTAAATCATTTTTATCTATTCAATGATATACATCAACAAGAAATATCATTCCTTACACATGCATCATTTCAACATACCAAACTTTTCCAAATGTAATTCAACATTAAATGAATTTAATCAATGTGCCAATGCCCATGGCCAAATTCACACACAATGCACCCTTGCATTTTAGGCACTCTTGTTATGGTGTGTTGGGTCTCAGCCAACCTTTTAATACATGAATTCTCTATACGCATTCATCAGTACAACAGAACCATATTTCCTTCTTTTAACTGATCATAACCTCGAATCAACATAATATAATTTGGAATCAAATTTTCATATGAATGCATTCAAGCATTCTTTCTTTACTAGTAACCAGAGTGCCAATATTCATGGTTACCCAATTCCTCTCTTTACCATTCTACAACCCCGATAGAGTATTGGAAGGTCCTCCTTCCATAATGGGCAGTCCATTGCCTTCCCTCTCATGCAAACATGTATTTCCTTAATGCATTCAATTATATGTGCTTCTTATGATCACTTTTGTTCCCAATCAATCTTGATTGGTCAATGTACCCATGACACTATTGGTTCATGAGTTTTCTTGCAAGGATTTTAATCATCCTTGATTGGCAAAGATTTCATCTCTCTATTATTCAAATTCTTCTTCCCCGAATCTTACCTTGCTTGGTTATCAATGGCATACAACAACCACTTAGAATTTCATGATATCATTAAGATAATAAAATATCTCAGAAGGGATTCCTTACCCAATCCCTTCATACCATGTACCAACAGGCCTTTCTGATTTTACCTCATCAGTGGTGCTCCGTGAGGACTCTCCAAAGTCCCTTAATCAATATTTCAACACAAACCTTCTTGTATATCTATTTTGTTTGAGGTTGTCCATTGTTGGCAATTGTCTTCCCCAACAAATCCAATCTTTTTCTACACATGCATGCATGATCACAGTCACAATTATATTAGTTGTCATGTTAAATTAAAATGCATCTGTCATAGCATTTAATTTCAACAAAACAATTCTATATTTGTCTCAACATATTCATATGCACTCTACAACATTATTCCTCACTATTTTTATGAGTGCAACCGTAATCAAATTTTCATCTATCTCTAAAATCTTGCAACCATCAACATTCTCATGTCAAAAGAATTACATGCATCAACATAACAATTTCTCATCCTAGAGAAACACAATAGTCAACAAGAAAGAAGTTAAGGGAGTCTTCCCCTTTTCTAACTCCTTATACACAGCCTCGAACTTTTCAATTCATATGAGTTATTTCCAAGGCCTCATTGCCTTTACTTAACATGGCTCAACCAAGCCTATTCATTTAAACATGCTTATTTGTTTATTTTCCTTTGCTCTCGCAATTGTTCCTTTTTTAGGTTTCTAACTTTTCCAAGCAAATAAAAGTTTTTAGAGTGATGGAAGTGTTTCTCTTTTCCTCCTCCTTTGCTTAAGCAATATGTCCCTCTTGGGATTTGTTTACTTTGTTCCTTGAGCAGTTTTAGCCAGGTTTCATCTTGACATCCCTGGATAATTAAACATGCCACAACAACAAAAAATTTCCCACAAATTAAGAACTAATGCATTATGCACATTCACCAAAGAGAAAATCAGGATGTCCAACTTTCATTTTCACTTCTCTCATTCCTGCACTATATTTTTAGAATGTAATCCAAGATTCTTATGTAAATAGGTTTTATAGCCCCACTGCCCGATTCTTAGCAATTACAAATGTTGTGGTTATGTTCTCCAGACAAAGTCCTTACGTAGTTCCCCCACAGAGAACTTCTTCCCCATACAAATTTCTTGGTGCACATCCATCTATTATCTGAAATGATCTCAGCCTTTAGTCAGCCTTAGTTTTATCATTTCATATTTCTACCTATTATTCCATAAGGAGCATAGGCGTGAATTCTCATGATGTATTCCCAATATGCATTTAAGCATGTATCTTTAAGCTAACAACTTGCTTCCACGTTGTTATTTCATGCACATTGCACTTAACCTATGCATCAACATAGGTCTATGTGTTTCTACCATGGGCATACTTTACATTTTGCATGCATATTCTCTTTAAAATCATTTAATTCATAATTGTTCACAATCATTCTCATGCAATCCCCAAAGGCCAAATCATATTGCCTTCCTTTATTATAGTAGAGCATTTCTGCTCATTTATTCATTCAATAGTTTACACTAGCATCTCTTAAGGGAAGAACACAAATCTCCTTCAGGCTATCATTCAATCAAGACATTCTGACCCCTGAAACATAGGGTCAATCATGCATCCATGGCATTACTCATATCATACCTTAATCATATATATATCATATGCTTAAGGTATGATATGTCTATCTAGATAAATGAGCTGTGAGGAAAGATAGTCATATCATACCTTAAGCATATATATATATATATATATATATATATATATATATCAAGGAAATCCTTTTCTATATTCCCTTTTACTTATGCTTGAATATAATAATCCACACCCATATGTATACCATCCATCCTTGGATGTCAATCTAACTCATTGGTCATCTAGAAATGTTCCAACACTTCCTTTATCAGGCCTTATATTAGTCTCTCATTAATCATGACAACCCTATCTTCATAAAGAAATAGGCAACAATATTATCAACACTTAAATCATGATGTTAACTCTCCTCCTCACATAAGGTCATCCTCAAATAGTAGGTCCATCAGTAGTCCATACCTTACAACCCACCATAGGTTATAACATATCCAATTTCATGTTGCATTCATGCTTACTTATCACCATATGCAATACAACATATCCATTTTCATGTTGCATTCATGCTTACTTATTACCATATGCATTACAACATATCTCGTGTTCCAAGTATTTTTCCCATGCATACAATGCATATGGGTTCCAACTTGCTATCTCTTGTATTCTTATGCATAGTCATGCCTTTAGGTTAATAGGTATGTATACATTTGTACAATCATGAGCTCAGAAACTGGCTCACTTGTTCATGTCATCTCTCCTCTTTTATGAGGATTAGAAATAGTCAAAAGAACTCCTCCTTACTTGCTTAGATAGATCAACTTAGCAACAAGTTTCATTCATTATAGGTCAAATAATCCAACCTTACAAATTCTCCATCAATCCTCTAGACATAAGGACTTATACATACATGATTTATTCTTTTGTTTAAGAAACAATCACAATTTCCAGAGCTCCAACAACCCGTAATTACATGCAACATTAGAATCACCGGTTCATTCATTTTTTAGACTCATACAATCGTATAATATGATTCTACCATTTTTCATTTAGGTCTTACCTTTAATATCAACATATTCCTTCTCCCTGTAAGAGTAGTTATCAACTTGACAAAGGAACAACATAATTCCTCTGTTGTAATCAATAAGAAATTTCCAAGGTACAATTTCAACATGTAGTCCTTCTCAAGGAACATGTGCAGACAACAGACGATATTTTAGCACAGAGAAAATCTTTCTAACATGATATTCTTGGCCTTGCTATACCAGTCCTGTGACTGGTCTCTAGCCCATCCAGGTCTAGTGTTTTAACTCTTCTCTAATACTACTTTGTAACACACCCAACCCCCTAAGTACCCTTTTAAGGGATGGGGTATTAAATTTCCACTTTCTCTCAAATATCTCTAAACCTCTTCTCATGGGCACCATCGTCTTCTGCTCTTCAAGACCTTTCCAACAACTATCCTCATGCCCAAAATTGATCCCTTTATCAAAAATTATGGCCCCTTAAAGTTTTGAGGTCCTTACCATATCCACCTCAAGTCACTTCATTTCCACGTGGCTCCTGCCACTTATCTTCTTACATGGCATAGGCATGGAATCTGCCACCTGCCCCTTTGTCTCTTGTCCTATCAGACCCTCGACCCTACTCCATATCGAAGGATCTGATTTATTTAGGCCTCTTTCTTTGAAAGGATTTCTCCACTGAGTTGTATATTTCTCTAAATGACATACTCTAATCGTTCATATTCCGACAAATATGACAGCTCTCAGGGATAGTCAATTGATGGCCCTGAATGCGTCAGAGTCTTTACCCGTGTGAAAATTAACAACCATTCCTTTTTAACCCTTTCTACTTGACCATGTGTGGCCCACACATATTGACGACTGAGATCACATCTCACCTATTTGTCGATCTACAACTATGATCACCTCTCGGAGTCCCTCCTGTCGAAGTTCCTCGTAGAGCCTGTGACAGATCAATGAATGTTGTTTCCTCGTGGTATTCTCCAATCAATAGTTCGAATATTCCCTCGGGTTTTCGCCTACGTGTGCCAAATCCTCTTGACACACGATGCCAAGTCTGTATGACACATGACCCCACCGCCCCCTAACACATGAGACTTATTTTTCTCTCAAACGATCACCTACATGTGCCGAATCACTATGTCACGTGGCACCTTCTATGTTCGACATGTGGCACCATCCACGTCATCCTTTTGAGCCCTTAACTAAAGTTCAACGATTGAGATCATATGTTGAGTCCCTATGATCTTGGAAGATTGATGATCCAGATTTCATCTCTAAGCTTCTTTGATCCCAATAGATCAACAGTCGTGATTACGTCTTGGAGATCCTTTGGTTTCGATAGATCAATGGTCCAAGTCTCCTCCTGAATCTCCTTCGTCACAGTATATCTCTATAAATTGCTCCAAATAGCACCCTACGATGAATGGTTAGGATCTCTTCACCTGAGATATAATGGTAAGGGTCAAGACACTTGTCCCCAGGTATGAAATTGATGTGGCTCGTATTAGGCATATCCTACGAATTACAAATCAACACATGTCCACCTATCTACGAATTACAAATCGACACGTGTCCACCTATCTACACGTTGGTTGCCACTTTTCCGTACACATAGCCCTGGTACCTGATCATGACATGTGTCACTCAAAAAACATTACAAGGCCATGCCTAAGGACTTGATTCTACTTGACATGTGGCACAATGCTCGCGTGACACATGGAACAATCTTCGTATGCCACGTGGAGAAATTTCAATTCGAAATGTCACCATTAGGCATATGACCCTCCTTAGTTCGCATGCTTAAAGCTTAGAACCAACAGCTAGGATCATATCTTCCTTTCTTTGATATATGGTCTTGGTCATCCCTCAGAGTAATCTCATCATAGTTTCTTCCCTACCAGGGCCACCACTCATTCTGATCAACCCTCTTCGATAAATGGTCAAGATTTTTTTATGCTTATATCTGATGACTAATGTTCAAGCAGAGTTTTTAAGGTCATGTTTGCCCAATTAGGCCATGCTCGACCCATTGACCAATTGACTATCTCCATGCGTCACCTTAAGGGACACATAAGCTACCACGCTGGAAAGACGTGTGGCACTCATGTCATGTCACGACGACCCTCTCAATAAGCCAAGATACCATGATACGTGGCATAACCATCGTTTGATACATGGACCTCCACGTGGATTTGATGTGACGTACACATCACCACTGATGCACTCAACTTGTCTAATCAGATGCAGCCACCTATTCTACCCTGGCACGCTAACTGCTAGGATAACACCTCTGCTACCTTGATGTTAGTCCCCTTTGTCAATATTCACTAAGGGAAAAGGGCAGGGCCCACGAAGAATTGACAAATGGTATTGATTCTTGCGTCCTTGTTGATAAACTACCTAGATCACGTCTCAGGATTTTTCCATTGGAATGCCTCCACTTCGGATCTCTAGGAATTACTCTAACCGTCGCTACCATATGAGATCTCCATAAAGGATCCAATGGTCCAAATTATCCCTCAGAAATTTCTACATCATAGTACCTGAACTAGGGGAACTCCGACCATCTAACTTTTATGATGCTCACTGAAGGGGGTTCCAATAGTCTTGATTATCTCTCAGAGTCACTCGCCGATAGATCATTGGTCCTTATTGGCTCAGGATACCTTGTCTCTTGGTACCACAACCTACTCCGATGGAGGGCCAGGATCTATTCGTGTTGCCGAATGAACGACTGTGATTCCTTTAAGCTTAAAACATTGAATGTCTCCAGGTTATTAGTCTGAAATCAAGATATAGTAAAATTTTAAAGGTTCTTCCTTCAATTAACAATCCGATATTGGACTTAGCCTTTCCAGGGACTCTTCCAGGCCTCTTCTCTAGGTTTACTAGATCTTATGGAACACTCACCTTGCCCCGAAACCTCTAAGGAATTATTTCTTTGTCGTTTAGGTGGGGCTAGAGTTATTCTTTTGCACGTTGTCTACACCAAGACAAAGGTTTAACTGGAGATTAAGGCTACCCACATTATACAGAGACCTATCTTGAACCACAACTATAGTTATGGTTTCGTCCCTTCTAGGAGGAAGATCAAAGTACTTCTTCCTCTCAGATCTATCATGGATCTCTTAGCTAAAATGTTTGGATATCTTTTCCTAGACATCACACCGCAATAAAATTTCTATTGCATACACTGGAGGCACGGATATACAATTTCATCCATATGAGGGGACCCTTGTACAATTCTTTAATCATTCAAGGGAAAAGGCAGGACTCCCCTACTCAGATATGCCACACATACAATTCCATACAGATACATTATCATACCAGTATAATAACTTTCCAAAGGATGATACACAAGCCATAAAATAGGTATACACTTACCATACCATCACAAGCATGAGTCTTTTTCTTTCAATTAAGTTACACAGGGTGGAAGATACTTATCTGTTACATATTATAGCCAACCAACTAATTGTGGGTGTGTTATCTCCTCAAAATAACTCAGTCATTTTGTCCATTAGGTGATAGGATGGTCTTGAGATTTAAAATTTTTCAGAAAGTTAGATAAAATCTTTCCAATTTTGAATTTTAGTTTGGTCTTTAGAAGGTTTTTGAGTCTGTATTTTCATAAGACAAGTTTTGAAAATAAATCTTTTGGTAGCTAAAGACGAGTTTCAAAGGCGCTGCAAGCCACCGAAAGCAGGTCTTTCGGTGGCTAAAACAAGGATTTGGGGGCGCTCTAAGCCACCGAAATCATAGGAGGTGAAAAAGAGAAACAAGTCAAATCGATACTCTCGACTGACTCAAGTACAACGAGATGATGACTCATAGTCATTGAAATCAGTTAGAAGATATTCGATCCAGGTTTGGACAGTTCGTTATATGTTATGATTAAGATTTTTTATCATGATTTAAAACCCCAATTTGTTAAATTGAGAGCCCACGCCAGCATTTTCGGATCTGCAATTCGTCAAAATGTAAAGCCCCCACCCTATAGCCGACTGCATGGCCTCTTCTCCCTCTGTCTGGACAAGTTTCTTTTCCCTGAATGTATTAGAAGTTCATCGTTTTCACCTAAACCCCTTTGCCTGGCATCTTCCCGAGATCTCTCATTGTTCTGATAAGTTGTTCAAACCCTTCACTCGGCCCTGTCTAGACTTTAGTGTTCATATTTAAATTGTTTGCAGGTGTTGAAGATTTTGTTGCAGATGAGGAGAGGAAGGGAAATTCTCATAAAGGAGCTCAGTGACACAGCCTATCTGAAATCACACCCTGAGGTGTGTCAAATGTTTAAGGAGGCTAGATGCTATAGATTTTGTGAGAAGCTTCAGGGCTCTCACCAAGGAGTTGTAGAGACCTTTGCTCTGTCTTTTGATGGAGTAAAAGATAAAGTAGGGACAGTGGATATGTAGGTCGATTAAGCTCTGATAGCAATAGCCACAGAGATCCCTGGCATAGGTGAAAGATGGTTCAAAACAACCATCAACAAAGACATTGAATTTCAATCTTACTTGAGGCCAGAGCACAAGTGTATCACTTGGAACAAGGATGTCCCTATGTCTTACTTGGAAGAGAAGTTGAAACATCTTTTGAAAGCCATATAATTTTACATCACCTGTGAAGGCAGTTACAACAGGGTAATGATCTACCACTTCAAACTCATGAATCACTTTACTGGCAGGACCCCTCTTAATTTGCCTTATTATCTCCGCCTAACCAAAATGGCATATCAAGTTCATGCCAAGCCAAACTATATGCAGGGAAGGCTCTTTCATCATGGTCTTGTCAAGATCATAATACTTGAGGAGTTGTAGAGGAGAAATAGGACATGGAGGTTCTTACTCTTTTGGGGAGAATTCCAAACAGAACCTGAGCCAAAGGACAAGAAATCCTCCACACCCAAGAGCAGCAAAAGGAAAAGAAGGGCCCTATCTCCAGCACAGGTAGAAGATCCAGGTTCTTCCTCCAAGTTACAAAAGGTAAAGAAGAAACTGGACTTCGAGCAAGCAATGGAAGACTCAGAATGTGCTCCTAAAAGAAATGTGCTTAACCTACCATATTCAGATTATGAATTTGAAACTATGGAAACCCCTACAATAGAAGCCCCTGCAATTGAATTTCCTGATCTTCAAGCTCATATAGTTGAAGATATAGGTTTTCAGGTTCTTGTGGCATCCAAATAAGATGTAGTCAACAATATATCAGAGATTAAAAAGCTTGAAGAGGAGATAGCATAGTTTCAGATTTTAGAAAGAGTCATCAAAGCCCAGAACCGGGCCCTGACAAAGACATCTGCTGAGGTAAGGGAATCACTTGAAAAGTTGGCTAAATTGCATGTAAAAATGAAGAAGAAGAACAGGAAATTGCTCAAAGAAAACTAAAGATTATATAAGGTGGCTAAGCAATTGAAGGAAAAATTAAAACTGAAGAAATCCAAATTAAGAATGCCTTCTAACTTTGAAACCTTAGCAGAGGCTGGTGCAAATTTAAATGAAGACCTGGAGGAGTGACAGGGTCAAAAGAAACTCGTTTTTGGAATCTTAAATAGTTGTGAGCCACCTGGGGTTTCAACAGCTAAATCGGGTTTTGAGAGGTCTCCTTAGCCACCGAAAGCAGAGCTTTCAGTTGCTTATTTAGCAGAAATTCTAGTCTCTTAGCCACCGAAAGCGCAGAGAAGGGAAGAGTGGCACTCTTTTTGCACAGATCCAAGTTCTAATAGTCGAGAAGGCATGAGGATGGTTTCTAAGCAAGGGTTATAATTATGAGCATTAGATTTAGCTTTTTATTCTAGTTTTGGAGGTGCCAATAAGGTGAGGAAAATCGAATCTCTTGTCTATTTTTAGCCAAAATATTTCCTTTCTATCAAGATGGAAATTTCAACTTCATCCAGCAGTCAATGAAGACCTGCGCAGCTGTCAAAGACCATGAAGATTATCAGGATAAATATTTTGACCATCAACATAGAATCTATTACTAGTTTTGTGTAACTGCTTTGATTTTCTATTTTTAGTAAACTTGATCTAGTTTCTTAGGATCGAGATATCTTTTGTAAAGGCTATAAAGCCAAGAACTTCTGAAGATGTAAAGGTTCGACTTTGGATACTAGACTATATACTTTTGTATTCCTTAGACTTTTTGAATATATATCAGAACATAAGCTTCTTTTGCCATCTCTGTTCAGACTTTCATATTCTCTCTTATCTATACTTGTATTGGAATATAATGTTCATCTGTTTATGTTTATCTGATGTATGATGATTTTCAACTTGTCATTACATCCATAAATTATAATCTGCAAGTATTTCACTTATTTTATCTGGCCATTCATATATGCCTTGTGTATATGTTTCTGCTAGTATAATAGGTATTCTCCATACATTCATATTCTATTAAACTTTATGAACATCTGTGGTTGAAAGCCTTGTCTATCTGAATATGTTTGTACATGTCTAGAGTGTATGAGGTTTGAGTGAGTTCTCCATCTTGATCCATTTGATTAAACCATTGCAAGATTAGTTAAGTTACTAGGCATCTTTGAGATACAACCTAGGCGAGTTTCCTGGAGTGATAATAGGGTGTATGCCTTTCCACCCTACCATAGGATCTGCATTCTCGGTCACTACAACAACAAGACACCCCTTTTCCAAGACATGATACCACCAGGGAACCTCTCTCTTTGGTTATCAACAATTTGTTAGGGGAACTCTCCATCACACTACTCTTGGTAGAGATTCCTCACACCCACCTAGCTCAGGCCTCAACGAGGTTTTTTTTCTCCAAATACTTTCCCAATATCAAGCTAACAACATTCTTCACTCAGGTTGGGTTCTAAAATATCCCATGATTCCTCCTACTCCCCCTTAGAATCCTATCTCTTTTTTTGAAATCATGTGTTTCTCTTGCACGCATAGCATGGGAAGGTTCTTGACCTATCCTTCTATTTTCCTCTGTTAGAAGTAAACTCGTGGGTCAATCAAGGGAATCTGTGGTGATATTTCCTATTGGCCTCTAGCTGATAGCTTCCTATTCCTTATGGCATATCTCCATACTTTCATTCATTGGGGAGGTTGGTTGCTCAACTACCAATTCTCCCTCATTAACCAATTTGCATTGAAATCAAGGCTAAGGAAAATAATCTAAATAGGGTTTGAGGTCCTTTAGTTTAATAGGGCCTTCTCTCATTCCTTTGGTGATATGATCACCAATAATTTAAGGCTTCACCCCAAAGTCATTTTTTGGCATTTACAATTAATAAATAATACATTTACAATATTTAAATGCCATTGTATGGCAGTCATTATCATGATTAATTACATATACTCAGGATTTAGAGAGAGGAGTGTTACAATTGTCTCCTCATCTTTAACCATCGCTCTAGATAACCTAATAGAAACCCTAGGAAGGGAGGCCATATATAGAGAGCTCCCTTAAATACAAAGAAAAAGATGGAATTGTATATTTCTATTTGTAATTGACTTATCTATCTTCTTTTCTTATTTGATGACTCTCGTTGCTAACTCTACATTCCTAATAGCCTGAGACTCTATTTATGGAATCATCAATTTCTTGGTGTGTTCCAATGTAGCGTAGAGTCTAGCTAATTTATGAACAATTTTCTTTTGTGTCCATTGGAGGTCAAAAATTTTAGATGGGATACACATGCTAGAATCCCCGTGCTATCCTTTTTTAATATGAATAGGTAGCCTGAACTAGAGGAGGAGTCAAACACATTCCAAAGAAAACAGAGAAGTCTACCCCACCACTATGAATGATCAAGGAGAGGGAAACAACACTTAGAGAACCACCACGGATAGGCTGAACAAGGGCAGAGACCCAACTAGGCTAGTCAGGGGAGGAATTCGACAAAGACCACATAGATTCATAAAACTTACCCCACCAACTATAAATGGAAACATAACTTCATAGATAAATTCCATCTCTATGTCGTGCTTGGACTATGGAGTAGGGGGTATGATGGGGAAGGCCTAATTTAATTCCCATTGTGATGACTTAAATTCCTAATGCTAATTTCCCATTATCATGGAAAGCATGCCATTTCCTAATGTTGAGAGCATGATTTCAAGGAATATATACCATGGAGGGGGTCCCCTCATTTTTTGACAACATTCCACAACTCAACAAGGTTCCCTTGTTAGCCACAAAACTTATCCCACCTACTCTAAATGGTAAAATCACTTCATAGATAAATTATGTCTCTTTTTCATGCTTGGAGTATGGAGTAGGGGGTATGATGGGGAAGGCCTAATTAAATTCCCATCATGATGAATTAAATGCCTATTTCCATTGGTCCATTAGCATGCAATGCAAGCCATTTCCTAATGTTGAGAGCATGATTTCAAGGAAGATTATACAATGGAGGGGGTCCCCCCATTTTTTGACAACATTCCAAAACTCGACAAGGTTCCATTATTAGCCATAACATTCGCTTGGCTATTTTGGGATTGTTACATGTCAAAATTCCTCACTTCGATAATGTCTCATTTTCATTGTCGCAAGTGTCGCAAAAATCATATTTTTGTCTCGCATTTGTCACATTGCGGACGACATCATAAGAACACTTGGGACATCCTCTAAGACTTGTTAGAAGAGGAAAACATGTCATTTGTAAAAGTTTACAAGATTTTACCTTGAGGAATACTCATCCTAAAAGTATTTTTGGAGATCAATGCTCCCCTTCCCACTTGTAGGGAGTGCTAGTGCTCCTTGTCCTCTTAGCAAGGAGCGCTATAGTGCTATGTGGCCAACTTTGAGGGAGCACCGATCTGTTGAAGGAATCTTGGGGAGGAATCCCCCTTATATCTAAGGAAAACTAAGAAGCATCCGAGTCAGTTTGGCTCGAATCCAAGTTAAAGTTTGGATCTAAGGGAAATCCCACAATTGATGGAGTCATATCCTCAAGTTATCCCAAGAATAGCTAAGGTGGTTGAGCCTCTCAAAGCCTATATAAGGAGGCATTCTCATGGTGAAAAGGGGGAGAATATCAGTGAAAAGTATTTTCATTGTGATCGTGGATCTTTTAAGCAAGGGGTTAGATAAGGAGGACTTGGTGAGGCTACTGCATCTGCATCTACAGATTGTAAGCACCTTATTATGTTCTCATTAATATATATGATTGGCCTGTTTTCTTCAAGTTTGTGTACATTTGCATGGGCTTGTCTCTTCTTGATAAATCTAGTTTAAACTAATATTAGTAGAATAGGAAGTATGCATTGTCTTTGTTGTCTATTGAATTGAAGAACTCATTAAAGGACTTGAATATCAAGTTCAACTTGGACTGAGGAAGGACAAACTTCAGAAAAAGGTACTCATGCTTTTTTCCTCTTTTCCCTTGACTAGTTTAGCTACATTTAAAGGAATGCCAGTGTTCAATGTTAGCATTTTTCTGTCGTGGTCATAGGGGTCTAAGATCTAAGAGGACATTCACCTATCTGCAGGGGAATTTTCCTACAACAGAAATTGGTGACTCCACTGGGGAATGAAGATTTCAGTTTTGGTTTCTTTCCTTGGTCTTGTCTTAGTATTTTCCCGTCTTTAGATCCTACTCACTGTGTTTTTCCTCTTTTATACATGTGTTGTCAGTCCTGAAGTCATCTTACACAGGTTGATGATCAAACCTTCCTGAGTTTTTGTTTTCTGGGTTGATACTTTTTCATTCTAAAAACACAACGCCCCTCTTCCCTTACAACCAGAGCGTTGATTTTAGTATCGACGCTCCCCTGCAGTGCTTTAGGGAGCATTGTAGCGCTCCGGTGCCTATATAACTAGAGCGCCGATTTTTCCTTCTGTTGAAAAATCTTCGGACTGTTCCATTCGGTCTTTGATTTGTATCTTTCCAAGCAATTTTTCTTGTTTGAGTCTTGGTTTTCTTTTTGAAATGTCTAAATTTGGTTTTCTTCTTGTTTGATCACTATGAGAGTGTTCTTTTTTGTTTATATGATACTTGCTTCCAATTTTCTAAAACTGCAAATAGAAAAATCTGGTTGGCATAAGAAGTTTCAAATCAAATCAATTAAAGTTCATATTTAAACAAAGAGACATCTTTTCATGACTGGATTTTGGATATTAGAATCAATTTATGAATAGTTTAGCATTGAATTGGATTCTTGTTGAAAGCAATTGCATGAAATTTCTGCATTTTTGTGTTTGATAGTGAAAGAAAAGTTCTTCTCCTTCCCATAAATAGAAGTTCATTGAAAGAAACAATTGTTTATCATTTTTCTTATGATTTTTTGGGAATCGAGTCACAATATCATCAGTTTCACTCTCATTCACCTCTGAGTAAAGAACATTCACAAAAATCAACGCTAATTAAAATTGATCTAGAAACTTTTTATTTTTAGATTCTTCCACCAACATTAGACTAGGATTAGTGCTTTGTATTAGGCTGTGAGTACAACTCTCCAAATAATTCAAAAAAAAATTAGCATCTTGCGATAGGGAGAGAAAATCCAATTTTCGTATAAGCATATATGGGATCCCCCTCTCACACAGGGGTTATGCACGAGGTCGCATTCGGGAGAGCCACAGAGATTATCCCTCCGCAATTTAACCTTTCATAGTAGTAAGATCATATATTGGGGATTCTTCTTAAGGTACAACTATCTTCATTTGGTCTTGGTGCTTCATGAATTCTGAATCCATTCGGGGTTCTCTAGAGTTCTACCAATCCACTTGTCCTTAGTTCTCTTGAAGGATTTCAGACTTGTTATCCTACCCATACGTTCGGACTAGACTGTCGACTGTACCCACCCAAGGGATGACTGCAAGTTGGTGTCTTTAGTAGCCATTATATTTAGGGTATTTACACAAGGTGATAGTGAAGGGAAGTCTTCATGGCTTTTTGAAGGGTAAATCCACGATTACTGTGTGGAAGCTTGCACCAAGGCGTAAGTCCGTTAAGCAGGTCACCATCGTAATTGTTCCACCTTCTCATATCCTAGCCCCTTCTCAATTTGATCACATGATGTTGGATTACATCACCAACTAGTACTGTCATTGAGAGAAGGTTTGTTTGCTAGTTGGTTCTTCTAGTTTTTTTTAGCGTGTGTTGTTTTTTTTATAATTTTTCAAGATTGAGCCTATAGAAGATAAAGGTCTTTGGAGATCACGTAGGATGCAAGGGTTTCCTTCAGAAGAAGGCTACGAACCCTTACCTCCTAATTCACCAGAAGACATCTACCGTGAAGAGGTAGAAAATCGCTCTGACGTTGGGAGTGTTGCTACTCCTTTGTTAGAAAATTTGGAAAGAGCCTTGGTTACAGTTGAGGATCCAACTCCTCATACTACACATGTGTCAGAAGCTCCTATTGAACCAGTCTTGGTTCGATTAGACTCGTTCGGTAATATTATAGAAGAAGAAGTCCCTTGTTTTCCATTGAGACCAATTACCGAGACATATATGGGATCCACATAACCAATTTTTAATGATGAGTTTAGGACCCCCATTCTTCCTACTAGAACAATCGATCCACATTAAAGACCTTCTCGTTCTGTATGGAGGACTCCATCGGGACATGATCTTTATGAGAATTTTGAATTTATTTGACAACCTCTTAATCCTCATGACCCTCTTGTCGCTGAGGTAGGACCATCCGGTTAGATTATTGATCGTCCCATAGAACATGTCATCGATCATGTTGTTACATCAACACAAGTCCACCTCAATGTTGGAGTCATCACTTCTCATCATACATAAGGTAATTCAACTGTTACTCCCACTGTTACACCTTTTCACACTACAAATCCTCATGTTCCACAAGATCATGTTGGAACACCTTTACATCAAAGAATGCAGACCCTTGCCAGACATACACAACCAACTGCGGGAGATATCCAGAATTGGGGGAAACCACCATCTAGTGGACCTATTGTTGGTCTAATCACTTCCCTTAGGGGGTTATCTGAGTTATTGACCCAGGGTTCATGTCATTTGGGGTTTTAACAAAGCCTCTAAAACTATCGGCCCTCCTAGTAAATCAGAAGGCAACATAGCACTGGAAAGCACTGTGTAGTCTCACCTGAGATAGATTTAAATGGGTGGTTGTAAGACTCAGGTGTTTATAGCCTAGGACCGAGTAGGGGAGGGGGGGTTTCTTGGATAGAGTCAGATACCATGAGCTGTAAAGGAGAGTACCTATTCCTTGGATTCACATTTGAATATCCCATAAATCAATTGAAGTTCACTATAAACAAATCCATAACCAAGTAATAATTCATTCATCAAGTTTAACCATCAATTGTTGAAAGAAATAAGACCCATCCATACATTTAACATATTACACAAGAATTACCGTGGTTCACCCCCCTCCTGGGCTACATCCACAAATATTTGGCTCTTGGCTATTGTATTATAATAGTTCTACAATTATGGCGCCTCGCGCTTACAATTCTCCACAAAAACTGGGTAAGATCTATGCGAGGCAAACTAGATCACACCAGGCTCGGCCTGTGGTCTAATCCTCAGATATACCTCTCCTCGGGTCTCCCCTGCTCAACAACTTACAAAATCAGTTTGTACCACTCATAACATTATAGAAGAGACTTTCTAACAACTACTAATGAACTCTCCCCTATGATACTTCCGTATCCATATTTATACATTTCGGGCTCTTCAGCCTTTTTTCCGAATATAACAAGAACCCTAACCCTTCTTATGTTAGGTCTTTTTCCCATATGTGTGATGCTCCTCCTCCAGCTGTCACTTTCCTTTGTGCACACTTTCTTGCATGCACGTGTGCTGCTCTTCTACCAGTTGTTACTTCAGTTTTCTGCACACTTTCTTTCCCACAATTGTTCTTATTTCCTCTTAAGCCTGGTGCCAACAAGCCCCCAACACTGATATGTGACTCGTCCCGAGTCACCTAGTTCCTTTGTGCTTCCTCGATCTCCTTTGTGATTATCTGGAACTATTCCTCCAACTTTGTTGCTTTTGTCAGTGCTTGCATTGTTTTCTCCTTGATGGTGCCGACTGTCTGGGCTGCCACTTCCTCGCTCATCAGTCCTGCGCATTCTAGATGAGTCTATGTTGTCTGGGTTCTGGCTTCTTCCTGTTAATGTTTATGCTGATATTATAGTTCTTTTCATTTCATAAAGATAAGAGCATAATAACCACAAGATCACTGAGAAATACACATCCACAATAGACACAACATTTATCCTGGGAAACCCTCTAGGGGAAGAAAACCCAGCAAAAACTTCCTTATCATAAATAGCTTATCAAGAGTTCAAGAGATAACTCAACCAATACAGAAAATCCTCCTCCAAGAGATGCGCCACCCTTCTTCTTCCTTCACCAACTTGAAATATCACCTTGCCTCATAAGAACATGAGCAAGTGAAGTGTGTGTTAGAAGTGAGGCGCTAGCCTCTTATTTATACTAATCTAGCACGTGTGAAGAGTCACCAACTGGCTGGGCCGACCTCTCTCACTAGGTGGGTAAATCCACCTTTAATTAAATCTGGCCCTTTCATTATAAATGTTGGGGCCGACTTCTTATTCTTTACATTATAATTGTCCGATGACCAATCCGCAAAAGGGGATTTGGTCCTTATACAATTACCGACTTGATTAATCCTCAATGGGGATTAATCTAACAATAAAAATAATAATAATGACATGATTAATCCACAATGGGGATTTAATCCAATAACA
>JASDQU010206896.1:9838-24082 GCA_032191745.1 Picea mariana
AAACCGCTTCCTTCCACATGGTCGTTTCTCACTTTTTGTGGCATGAAATTTTGCACCAAGAACTTCATTTCACATCACCCCTGCCCATACGCTATCATCTCTCCACCTGCAATGCCTGTATTGGTCACAAAATAAGACTTGCAGGGCCTTGAGGCATCAAGATTGACTCAAATAAGTCATGGGAACCGCCTGAAACATTCATGGGTGTCAGGCCTCATCCTGATCCTGATGAAGGTAGTTATTGAATATGGGGGAAGTAGTTGTGACCTCGTCTCACCCCATAAATGGAAAACATGTAGAGCGCGACCATGAAGGTGGACTTCCCATATGAAGCTTCCTTATGGATAGATTTTCTTGTAAAGCACATAATTGTGCCTGTCTCACATCTGACATGAAGAGGGCTAGACAATCTGATAGAGAAAGCGCCGACTGGAAACTTTGAATTTGGGGGTTCGATGACATTCTTGATGGTTGCAACATTTCTAGTATATATAGGCAGTTTTTATATTTTGTTAAGGTCGATGGTTGAGCAATGCTCCTGTATCATAAAATTTTGATGAAGAACTCTGGTTCTCTGGTTATGTATTTTGATCTGAGACTTCTTGTTTAATGAAATTCAACTTCTTTTTCATCCTATTTGCCTCTGATACTGAAGTGTCCATGATTGAAGAATTCACTTGGATTGTTTTGACTGTATTTTAATGTATGTTTGATTGCAGTGTTGTTATTTACGCTCTTCAGTTTCCTAAAGTTTTGAATCCAAGTGGATATTGTATTTGAATATTTTCCTCCTTAGGCTGCTGGAAGACTTGATGTCTACAACGGAGATTTACACTTCCTCACCAAAGTCTTCCCTCTATTCACCCTTACTCCAAACTTACTGACTAAATTTAACTAAGACCTCACCTGCATGTGCATACCAGTCTAGTTTTCTGAGTTAAAATGATATCATCTTGAGTCTGTGCCCATTTGACCTCTTTAAAACCAACCTGTGACATAAAACTCTGATGGGTAGTGGGCTTACCTCCAATGCAATCTGGAGGTGACTTCTAGTGCTAACATTTATGGTGTTGTTTCTGGGGAATGAATTGAAGAGATTTCCCTGGGATAGAATGACAAAGAGCTATTGATTCTAAAGGTGCATCAGATATTAGAACCATTGAAGATTGTGCTTTCACCTGGCGACTCCACTGTGTCGACTTCACTATTTCACTTGTGGCCACCTCTAGTACACCTGAAGCTAACCTAGATAATTTTTCTCGAGAAGGATTTTAGCAACTGCTTTCTCAGCTTGAAGGTTCCCTAGGAGATTGGCAACGATAAAATATGGTCTTTGATGGTGAACAAAGATTAAACACATTCATACGACATATCATTCACCTGGTGACTCCATGATTAAAGGATCCAGTGGCAACTCCACTGTTTTGAAATGGAAATAATCTTGTCTTGGAGGTTTGCTCCTTTTAATTTCTCCTCTGTTATTGGTTTTCCTAATGTTGTTCCTACTATGGATGAATGGGGTGATTTTTTGCCCATATTTAGAGAGCATAAAGAGGACAACCTTGCAGAGCATCTCCGTGAGTTTCATGAACTCATGCATCAATGGGAGATACATTATGAGGATGTATTATTAAATATGTTCATGTTCTCATTAGAAGGATATGCTTATGAATGGTGTCACTCGTTACCCCCTACTAGCATCTCCTCCCTGGGATAATTTCATGCAGCTTTCAATAGGCATTGTCAAAAGTTTCATTCTTCTAAGTTAATTTGTCATAATTGTTCTAAAGAATATAAAGATTGTTTTCAAGGTATGACTATTTCAAATGAAATCTATGAGGATGAAAGCTATGAGGATGGAAGTTGTGAGGAGGGGTATACCTTGGATGACTTGGTGAAACTGGTACAAGCACTTTCTGCAAAAATAGAAAAATTGGAGGCAGATTGTGCTTGTTGCTCTTATGAAGGAGATGTAGAGAATATTCTATTCCTAGGAGTAGATGTTATTGGAAGCCCTTCTCATTATGGTGAGGTTGAGGATTTCATAGCCATGGAGGCAACATATTATACCCCTGATGCACCTACTATATTATATTTAAATGAAGAAATAGTCATGTATTCAGATGAAGAGAAACTGATCCCTGCATCATATTTTGATGACTTGGGGAGCATCCAACCTATGTATGACAATTATGAATAAGATTCTAAGATGGATATGAAGGATTTCCAAGAGCATGCAACAAAGCCTTTTCCTTTATACATTTAGGAAAAACATTATGTGGAAATTGACCATCTTGGGCCTACAGAATACCAAGAGCATAGCTTTCCCATGGTTCCAGTGTATGATAATTATGACTCTGAGCCTTGGGAGATCCATGGAGAAGAAGAGGAAGATCCAAAGGTGTATTTTATATCCTGCACAGAACCTATAAGGGAGTACATGGAGTTGCATTTCCTTCGTGTTTTGGAGCCGCCCAGCTTTATCTTGACATCAGCATTAGGAGGAAAGCTGAAGGATGTGATAATTCTGCTGTCATAGTTGCATCATCCTCTATCGATCACTGACATGGTAAAAGAGCTTCCAGTTAGGAATTTACTTGATGTTAGAAGATTGGTTGTTATCATTGATGTCAACCCTAGTCATGGGTTTTGGACCACAAGATTGATGAAGGTATTTGGACATGAAGGAAAATGCACATGTAGATACAAGACCCATGGATGGATAGTATACATCATGTTGTTTCCGGTGGTATGTGACACGTCACGTGGATCCTCATGGTTGAGGAGAAATGAATTTTTGAAGATGACAAAGTGAATTGAAGAAGGAAGTACATGTAGGCCCTGAAGATAATTAAAGAAAANAAAATAAGAAATTTTCAGGTTGGCCCTAATGTTAAAAGAAAGTGACAAAAATGGTATAAATAAATATCATTATACATTTATTTGACACACAAGTCAAATTTCAGAGGAAATCAAAAGTAAAGAAGGTTGGATTTCAAGGGAAGATGAAGTGTTTTGGTGATGTGTTCTAAGTATCAACAATTGGTATTAGAGCAGGTTGTCTTCAGAACACTTTAACCACTGGGAGGAAAATCCTGAGAAAATATGGATGACCATGAGAACATTTCAAATGGGATTCAAAAATTTGATGGAAGAAATTATGCATACCGGAGTGATAGATTGAAAACTTAACTAACGGCTTTGGGAGTAGACATTTGGTACTCAGTTGTAAATGGTTATGTGATCCCAAATAATGCTCCAACTGATCCAAATGAGAATAAGCGTATGAGTTGTAATTCAAAATCCAAACATGTTATTCTAGAAGCATTGGCACCAACCATTGCTAGAAAATTCATGGGCTGCAACACTGCTAAAGAGGTATGGGACAAACTCAAGAGTATCTACGAAGGTGATCCAAAAGTTAAGCAGGTTAATCTTCAATGACATAGAGAAGAGTTTGAAAATTTGAAGATGAATGAAAAGGAAGATATTGCAACCTATCTTTTTAGAGTTGATGAAGTTGTTAATGCTATCAAAGGATTAGGTGAAGAGATCGATGAATCATTGGTTGTACAAAAAGTGTTGAGATCATTTCTCTTGAAGTATGATGCTAAGGTATTCGCCATTGAAGAATCTAGGGACTTGACCAAAATGGCAATGAATGAATTACATGGGTCTCTTATAGCATATGAAATGAGAACAGGAATAGAAAGTGACCAGCCAATGAAGTAGCCTTTAAATCCATAAAGAAGACAAAAGACAAGGATAACGACCTTAATGAAGAAATAGAAAATTTTGTAAGAAGGTTTCAGAAGGGAAGTGGAAGATAGAAAGGTAAGTCTCCTCTCAAATGATTTAACTGTGGTAGAATAGGATATATTGTTGAAAAATTCTACTCTAAAAAGAGAAGTCTCAACAATAAAAATAGATTCTACTCTAAGGATGATGACATCTCCTTAGATGAGAGTGATGAAGAAGATAATGATGAAGGAGAAGTCCTCTTCATAACCCAAGAAACCCGGGATGATGATCACAAGAATTCTAAAGAGGAAGAAATATTTTGTGAAGAAGATTCAGATGAAGAAACCAACCTTGATTCCTTTTGGGGATACAAAGACAATGCAGAAAGTGAACAAGAAGATGAGAATCTTGAAAAGTTGAAGCTTGTTGAAAATGAAAATAGCAAGCTTAGAAACACAAACATAATATTCAAAGGTGAATTGAGTAGTTGTTAAGAAGAGAATTGCAAGCTTGAAGGAACAATTAGAAGATTATGATAAATTGAAAGCAGAATTGGATCACACAAAAGGGGAGCTATTATTGACAACAAAAAAGTTGAAGAAGTTCGAAAAAAGCACTGAAAAATTAGATGAGATCCTTAGCAATCATAGATCTCCAAATGACAAGACATGACTAGGATACATTGACAGTTTAAAGACAACAAAACAAGAGAAGGAAGAAGGAAATGATGAAACCAACACTCGAAAAAAAGTTGAACAACAAGATAGAAGACTAGAATTCAGAAGGAATGAGACATTAAGAAGATCCTCTCCCGTCAGGTATTAAAGAAATCATTATGAAGGAAACTGCAGAAGAATAGATCATGAACCCAGATGGACCACACATCAAATAATATCACTTACTCCCAGGTATAAAAATTTCTTTCTTGGACATTGTTATACTTGTGGAAATTTTGGACACAAGGCAATCAATTGTAGAATCAATGAAAGGAATAACTATGCAAGCTACATGAATGGAGAAAATAGTAGATATGGAAATGTTCATAGACCTATCAACATAAATTGTAATCCATTTGACCCATTAATGGATCAAAAAATTGTATGTTACAAGTGCGATAATCTTGGTCATAAAGCACAAAATTGCAAAGAGATGAAGGAAGATAATCATATGCCAAATGTCTGTATACCAACTACAACATGGAAAAGGAAAGAAATTCCACACAATAAAAACTGTCAAATAACATTGGTCGCTAAAGAATGCAAAGAAGAAGATGAATGGTTCATAGACAGTGGGTGCTCATCTCATATGACCGGAGATCAAAGCAAATTTGTCAGCTTGAAGAAAAAGGGTTGAAATGCTACATTTGGAGATGATTCATCTACTAAAATACTTGGAAAAGGAATTGTAAATCTTGGAAGTGAAAATGTAAAAGCAGAAAAAGTCCTATTGGTTGAAGATCTGAAGCATAATCTCCTCAGTGTTAGTAAAATGTGTGATCAAGGATACACTCTTATGTTTGACTCCCGAAAATGTAAAATCAGAGAAAATAACTCAGGAATATTGGTTACAACTGCAACAAGAAGACCGAACAACATATACATCCTAGACATAAAGAAGAGAAAGAAGATACAAGCCACAGAAAAGGATTCTAAGGAAGAAAATGTCCCAAAGACCAAAAATAAGGATGAAGTATTATTGAGTGCCACATGTTCAATGGTAGTAGCCCCAAATAAGAGAGTTACCTTTTTCCATTAAACTTAGGAGGAGAAGCCCTACCCTTTGCCATTGATGTCAAAGGGGGAGATAAATTGGGATCATGATGATAGGGGGAGCATGAGTGTTTCCATGAATGACAAAGGGGGAGATTGTTGGAAGATTGGTTGTTTTCATTGATGTCAACCCTAGTCATGGGTTTTGCACCGCAAGATTGATGAAGGTATTTGTACATGAAGGAAAATGCACATGTAGATACAAGACCCATGGATAGATAATATACATCATGTTGTTTTCGGTGGTATGTGGCACGTCACATGGATCCTCATGGTTGAGGATAAAGGAATTTTTGAAGATGACAAAGTGAACTGAAGAAGGAAGTACATGTAGGCCCTGAAGATAGTTAAAGAAAACAATTACAAAATAAGAAATTGTTAGGTAAGCCCTAATGTTAAAAGAAAGTGACATAAATGGTATAAATAAATATCATTATACATTCATTTGACACACAAGTCAAATTTCAGAGAAAATCAGAAGTAAAGAAGGCCAGATTTCAAGGAAGGATGAAGTGTTTTGGTGATCTTTTCTAAGTATCAACACTTGAATGGATATGGTGGAAGTTCGCTTTCACCTAACACTGTGTAAAAAATCATTAGTCTAGGACTGTAAATAAATAAGCTCATTTTGGAGCCTATGTATTTGCTTTTGTTTAGAGTAATTATCGGCCTATAACCCTCAACAGGAGGTTTTTTTGAGCATGACTCCATAGCCCACAGAAGGTGAATGGAACTACTGAAGATATTAGAGCCTCACAGGGAGGACTCTATCCCCCATGGAGCCTAATGTTAGCACATATGTTTGTAGTGGGGTGTTTTCCCTTAGGATTTGAGCCCAGGGTGAAAAAATGGAAAAAAAGGGGCTAAAAAACCCACCAAATGCATTTTACCCTAAGTCTTTGGATGGCCTGATGGATTGGTGCATCATAGATATTAGACGCTATGATCTTAATGGTCAAGAGGGGCACGCTCAGATCGACAGCCCACAATGCATATTGGACCCTCCTTGACCTTCTAACTTTAACAGAGGGGGGGTTCGAGTTAGTGGTTTTTGGGCATGGGCACACCACTAACGTGGTTACTACTCATCAACTCAGACCCCCCCCCTCTCTGAGCTAGCCCACTTACCACTCACCCATACATCTCTCGCCTCCCGTCAACACCTATGTTCCACTCAAACTTTCCTCACCTGTCACATATCCCTTTTCACTTCCTCCTCTGGCCCCCTCACACCTATCCTCCACTCATCGTTCTCTACCCCTCTCACTTCCCAACATTTGTCTCTCATGTTACCTCCACCTGTGCTAGTGTCCCCACTCCCTCTACCACCTCTGCCTCTCTTTCTGCCACTGCAGCCTCGTCTCAGCCTCCACTCCCTCCAACTGCTTCCTTCCACATGGTCATCACTCACTCATTGTGCCATGGAAGTTTGTGCCAAGCATTTCGTTCCACATCACCCCTGCGCATACGCTATCAGCCTGCCACCTGAAACGCTCGTATTGGTCATAGAATAAGACTTGCAGGGCTTCGAGGAATTAGTATTGACTCAAAGAAGTCGTGGGCACCACCTGAAACATTCATGGGTGTCAAGCCTCATCCTGATCCCAATGAAGGTAGTTATTGAATATGGGGGTGACAGTTGAGACCTCATCTCACCCCATAAATGGAAAACATGCAGAGAGTGGTCGTGAAGGTGAACTATCCATTCGAAGCTTCCTTATGGACAAATTTTCCTGTGAAGCACATAACTACGCCTGGCTCGCATCTGACATGAGGAGGCCTGAAAAATCTGACAGAGCAGGTGCTGACTAGAAACTTTGAATGTGGGGGTCAGATCACATTCTTGATGGTTGCAACATTTCTATTATATATAGGCAGTTTTAATGAAAGTCAACTTCTTTTTCATCCTATTTTCCTCTGATACTAAAGTTTCCATGATTGAAGGATTCACATGGATTGTTTTGACTATATGGTAATGTATGTTTGATTGTAGTGTTGTTATTTACGTTGTTCAGTTTCCTGAAGTTTTGAATCCAAGATGATCTTGTATTTGAATCTTTTCCTCCTTAGGCTGCTGGAAGACCTGATGTCTACGATAGACCTCTACACTCTCCTCACTGAGGTCTTCCCTCTATTCACCCTTACTCCAAACTTACTAACTGAAGTTAACTAAGACCTCACCTTCATGTGCATACTAGTCCAGTTTTCTGAGTTAAAACAATATCATCTTGAGTCTGTGCCCATTTGACCTCTTTAAAACCAACATGTGACATAAAACTCTGATGGGTACTAGGCTTACCTCCAATGCAATCTGGAGGTGACTTCTAGTGCTAACAGAAAGAACCATTTGTTTTTCTTGTTTGGATTTGTTGATACCACAATCTGTCAATTCACGAAGGAGAGATTTCAATTTGGTGAAGAAATCTTGGACATTGTGAAAGTTTTTTGGATCCAAGGAGTTCAATTCTACTTTGAGCAAATGGCCCCTCATTTCATCCTTCTTTCCAAAGAGACCATCCAATATAGTCCAGATCTCATTTGGATTTTTGCATGCATCCATGTGAAACCATAGGTTAGGAGAAATATACATGCATAGGAGACCATGAGCCTCGTCCATGTGGTTGAATAACTTGGATTTTTCCATTGTTGAGGTGGGTTCTTCTTCTGTGGCCATGGATATTCGATACAAGCCTCTACCCATGAGCTGGTGTTGAATTCTTGGCTTCCATTCGAAGTAATTATATGGAGTTAGAATTGCAAATGTGGAAAATTCCATCTTTCCTACTGCTTTGTTTCGTCTTTGGTACCTGCAAAAGAGTGTTGGTGACAATCCTTGCTAGAATCCAGTGGGATTTTATACCTTGTAGATTTGTTCAGATATCTTCACAAAATATCTAGCTAACAATGAAACATGCACAACTAGCAATGATGGATGAAGAAAGAAGGCAAAAATTCGAGAAAAGAACAAAATAATTTCTATTATCTGAGTAAGATAGTGTTACAATACAAGTGATATAGTCTATCTGACACAACTAAATCACCATAGTATCCAAACTAATGCGCATTAGGAGTGTTCTAGAGAGATATGACACACATTGGAAGTCAATGGAGTCAAATGCCCACTAATCCTAGTTAATTGGCCATGTGTTTGTTAGTTAACATGCTAAACCAAAGTGAAATGAGGAGGAGATCACTCACACATGTGGAATGTGCTTTACTGGTGACGATCCCAATCCAAGTGTGCATTCATGGTGAGGATCCCAAGGTTATCACACAACACTTGTTGATAAAGCCAAGGTTGACATGTAACACTTCACTCAACAAGTCTAATTGAAAGGTAAGTAAGGATTGACTGGAGGATGTGTGGCACCCTTTTTTAGGGGAGAATATCCTCAATGAGAGATAATATCTTAGAATAAGGGACCCTCAACATAGCCAAATAAACTTAGGAAATGAAAATGAAAGTAAAATATTAAGTGTGTGTAATATATCCAACACAATCATAATTAAAGTTTATTATTACTTTAAATATGGTTTATCGTCCAATGACAGACTTGAATATGTTTGGAGGTGCTCTTGGATCAGAAGGAAAAATATTAAATAAAACTTTATTTTTTGGATCATGAGCTAAGATCCAACTTAGTTCTTCACCACTATGGTGAATTAAAACCTTGCAGTAAATTATATTGGATCTATTTTGTGGTGAATCATATTTGGATTATGGTGAAGTATATGTGAGATCCATTCTACTTGTTTTTTCAAACCCTTCGATGAATCAAGTGCACAAGTTCCTTTTGTATCTTATTTATTTCCTCTACTTTCCAATATGAGAAATTCACCACAAGTACCAAAACCTCTCAAGGGGAGGCCCATAAAAGTATCCCTGGATAATATTTATGAATATGCAGAATCATTAGAAAGATGTGGATAAGAGAGAGAATCCAAACTTCAAACATAGTTAGAGTTAATTCTTGGTATCAAGTTTATATCCTTAGAAGAAAAGATTCATACATAGATAGACAATACAATATTAGGGTTGGAGACTCAGTTGCAGAAACTAGAAGTTAGATTACAAGAAATGGAAAAAAAAAATCCAAGAAAAGAAACAATCAATTGAAGAAGGAAAGGTCGAAGAAAATTGTACTCTCATGGAAAAGATTAAGTATCTAGAAGAAAACTAATTAAAAATTTGGCCCCAAATATTTTGGAAAGTAAATTAGATATCAAACCAATCGAAGAGGAAACAAATAAGCTCATAGAATTAGACAATGAGCGTACCAAAAGAGACTTGAACCTCATAATTTTTGGTATAAAAGAGAAGAAATATGAGGATATGCTAGCAATAGTCAAGGAATAACTAAAAATTAAATTGCAAATTAAAACAACTTGCCTCATAGAATAAAAGAGGCTAGGAAAAATAATTGAACATAAATATAGGTTGATTTGCATTAAGGTAAGATCCGATGACTACAAATATGGCATGCTCGGTAAATATTTGAGTTTAAAAGGGACAAGAATATTTATAAATAAAGATCTCATTCCAAATGACCAAGCTGAATTAAGGAAGATAGTTCAAAAGGTAAAAGTATATAGGAAGGAAGGAAAATGGGCAATGATTCAGAATACAAATCTATTGTTAAGGATAAAGAATAAAAAGATAATAATAAATAGGAATTTGGAACACTTCGAATCCTCTCTTGTAATATCATGGTTTCCATGGAGCAAAGGGCCTATGCTAAGTTGGATGCCAAGTGAAATTGATATTATATTTCTGGTTGAAACTTGGGAACATGAATAATATAAGGCCCCTAACATAGAAGGATTTCCCTTGTGGTCAACATGGAACAAGAAATGTTATTGTGGAGGGACTAGAGGCATATCTTGTTACATAAAAATGAACATTTATCCTCACATTCGGCTTCATAAGAAAGAATATGGATGGAGATTTTAGATACTAATAATATGAATATTTATATAGAAATCTATTATTTCACACCTGTTAGTTCTACCTTTTATAAGAAAAAAATATAGATAACATTT
The DNA here is from genome assembly GCA_032191745.1 of Picea mariana. Lineage (NCBI taxonomy): Eukaryota > Viridiplantae > Streptophyta > Pinopsida > Pinales > Pinaceae > Picea > Picea mariana. The sequence continues at coordinate 20,389 of JASDQU010206896.1, forward strand.
GTTCTTATAATAGATAAGAACAAGATATTTACAGTTTGAGAAATGAAGGTAATATCTTCATACTAGGAGACTTTAATGCTAGAACTACAACTAATTGGGCTATTCTTTTAAGCAATTATTCCAACCTTAATCCTCTATGGCTAGATGAGGACCTTGTTTTAGCTAAAAGATACAAAATAAAATTTGAACACCTAACCAAGAATTTGTATGGTATTGAGCTAATCATTATACGTAGTTCTCAAGATTTCATAATTTGCAATGGTCTAATAAAGTGACCAAAATCCAACCAAGTGAATTGTATCCATGGGATATGTAGAGGTGTCATGGATTATGTGATATCCAATATCCCTATATACAACCAAAAAGTAGGTTTTGACCTCTTAAATGACCATGAACCCAATTCTTATCGTAGACCTTTGACCCTAACTCTAAACGTTGGCATGCATAAAATCCCCACTGAAGAGGATTTTGATAACCAAAGGCACTTGCTTTTTGACAAAAACAAAGATGATCTTTTCTTAAAATATTTAAATTGTGAATTAAATCTTCTATCTTATAAGAACACTATTCAATACCTCTATCATAATTTTATGACAACCCTCTCTACTTCCATTAACAAGTTCTCTATCAAGTTGCTATGTAAAATGAATAATAGAATAATTAGTTCTCTTGGTATGATAATGCGTATTAAGTCACTATAAAATACATTAGGTATGCTTCTAATGAGTGCTTAAAATATGATAAGATAAATAGAGAGAGAGCCCTAATTAAAAGGAGAAAAATGAAACTATGTCAATAGAAAGCAAGAGAATCTTTTGCACCTATTTAAGCTAGATCTTATGAAATTATGGAGGTAAATTTTGACTAATAAAACTAAAGAAAATAATATGATTCCCTCAAGTGATTTGAATTCCTACTTTAAAAATATTTACGAAATTCCTAATGTTGTAGAAAAAATTCCAAACATTTTTCCAAAGAATGAAGTTTTTTCTATATAAGATATAAATTTTTGGGTTAAGTGGCCCACAAAGGGAAAGCTAAGGACATTGTAGACTACCAAGATGAAATTTTAAAAATAGGAGGGTTTATCCTCATCTCTCACATATACAATCTCTTCAATTTAGTAGTCAAGTAATGCTTCCATAAACCCTAGACTCAAAGCCTCATTGTACTTATTTTTAAAAGTGGAGATAAATGCAATCCCTCTAATTATAAGACCATTATGATTAGCCCCATTTTAGCCAAGCTATATGGAATTTTTTTGGAAAAGAAGATCATCGTATGACTAGAAATCCATAGAAAAAGAGCTAAAGGTCAAGCTAGAGTTAGTAGTTATCATTCAACTATGGACCACCTTGTTGTGATTAGAATAATTGCTAAAGAGTGTCACAATAATAAAACCAATCTACTTTGTTGTTTCATTAACTTTAGAAAATATGTTGACACCATGACTAGGACTAACCTTTGGAATAGGTTAGAAGAGATAAAAGTTCATTTCGAGTTGAGATTCGATGTATTAAGGTTGTATAAGATATTATTTCCAAGTTTAAGACTATTGAGGGCTGGTCAGAAGAATTTGAAGCTGTAATATAGGAGTCAAGTAAGGTTTTCCTCTATCCCCTACCCTTTTTGGCATATGCATTGACAAGTTAAAATATTTAAAAAAAAAAGTAGGCTGTGTCGACCTCACTCCTGCTAACATAGTCATCATCCTTCTTCTTTACACTAATGATATTATTCTTATGGCAAGGAGTCCCTATGATCCTCAAGGAATTTTTCTCTAATACAAGTATGACTATTAACACTACCAAAATGAAGGTTATGATAATTAAATCCAAAAACATCACTTGTGATACTATTATATATAACAAAAACTTGGAGGAAGTTCCTTCCTACAATTATCTCAGAATCGATATTCATCACAAGCTCATATGGAATTATAGCAATGAGAAGGGGATAAAAGGAGGGTGGAAAGCTTCGTATGGGATTGAAAACAATTGTAAATTAGTAGACCTTTGGCTATGAGATAAGAAAAACCTCCTCTTTCAGAATCTATTCATTTATGTTATCTTATATGGATATGAAGTTTGGAGATGTGATATCTCTATAAAATCCTAGAGAAAGATAGAGCAGATTCAAAAGAATTTATAACTCATAATCTGAAAATTAAATGCAATACACCGTATTCTATGCTCCTTATAGAAGTGATCGTTTCCCTTGACAGCATGGCATAAATATGTCATGTCTTGGCTAAATCATTAGGGAATAAAGGAAGAGGTCATTCAATAGAATAACAAAAATATTATTACATCCAAATGTAAGGTGTAATTGTGATGCAATAAAGAATTAAAGGATAAAAGAAAATTAAGATACTACAATGAGGTGATCAACTCTAATCTAGAAGATTAAATTTACCTCTATGTTTTGACTAGCCTAAAGAAGAAAATCAACATTGCAAAAACAAGAACAAACTCTCACAAGCTCCATAGTGAAACAATTCCCAAAACATCATGGGTTGAGAGAATCTTTCATCTTTGTGGCACTATGAAGGTTTGAAGATGAAAATCACTTTTTCTTAGAATGTCTTGTGTATACCTTTAGATCATAATTTCAAAATATTTGAATACCGACCTTCCTAACCTTCTAACTCATCAAAACTATGGTGATCTTGGAGTGCTTCTCTTAAGAAATCCAACCAAAGACAATCTTAGTGGAAGTTAACCATCATCATCATCATCATCATCATATACATTCATTTAACAAGTTGTATATCCATTTCCATGTATAAAACATTTTTAAATTCAATATTACTCTTTTTTATTAAAAGATAGATTTAAAAATTGTTTTAAATTATTGATATTTTTATTTCTATAAAATAAATACATGTTTGTAAGATTAATAAATTAAATTAAAAAATAATTTAAATAAAGTTCTCTAACTCTTCCACAATTAAAATATATAATCATAATAATAAATATAAATTTTAATTACAATTATAATAAATTAATATATAAATTTTTTATATTTTGATTTTATATTTACATTTATATTTATATTTGCAGTAAGTTAAAGTTTTTAAGAAGTAATAATTTTTTACTGAAATATTTTTTCATAAATAAATTTTAACAAAAATAGTAATTAATATAAATTTATATGGAAAAAAAACATTTAGTAGAACAGCTAGAAAAGGCCTTTCTATTCTGATTGGAGTTGAAGTTAAAATGAAATTATGACTCAATCCAATCTTAAGTTAAAATGAGTGTACGCTGAGATATACTTCGTAAAAGTTACCATTAATGTACGGAGAATGAAGCGTTGACATTTGCCTGAGAGTTTCTGTCGGCAAAATCTCAAAAACGAAACCGGTTAAACTTTACACACCGCCTTGCTTCGCTGATAATCCCGAACCCGTCCCGCCCTGCTTCACTCACAGAACAATCTAAAAGCCTCTGAAACTATCAAATATGAAATATACACTGGTTACTATTTTACATTAACCCTTCGTCCTGCAATCAAACACCTATAACAGAAGCCAATAATAGAGCCGAGGGATCTTCTAAGGGAAAAGGAAGTGTGGGTCGGTCTCCAAGGCAGCCATGAAATGAGGCATAAGACAGATCTCTACATCGACACCTCCTACCCCTTCCCTCGCAGGATATGCAGACATTTTTCCATCAAACTTGTTTGCCCAGCC
>JASDQU010206896.1:33383-52679 GCA_032191745.1 Picea mariana
TAAAATAATTAATTAAATTAACAATTTAGTATAAGATATATTATAATTTATGTATATCCAATTTGTTGGGAAATAAATTTTATTTTTCAACCCAAATTTATACATTTTTTTTCCATTAATAAGAAAATTGTATCAACTAATGTAAAATTTAATGGAAGTGTAGATACTTATTTAGTTTTTTTAGTTTTTTTTGGGAAGAGCTTAAGGATACTATCTAGCTTCAAGGATTAAGGTTAAATATTATTAAAAAGTACATGACTCCACTAGAGGTAGCCTCAAGGATGACCATAAGGGATATTACATTTATTGGGAATACTATTTAGGCAAAAATGGACTTTTTGGTGTTAGAGTAAAACCTATAATTGTTTTTATTGGCTACTAGCTTGTCTTCCTCATATGTATGGAAACAAGTTAATGGCCTATGACCCAAAGCCATCTCTCAAGAGTTTAAATCTACCCCTTATGAACCGCCAATAAATTAAATCTACCAATTATGAACCAACAATAATTATCTTCACTATGTATTATGTATTTAACATTAAATTATAATCATTTTCACCATCTTTCTTTAAAGAAGAAAACATTATAATTAAACACGATGCTCCCATGCAATTCCATTAAACTAAAAAAATAGATATGTAATATTAAAATACTCATTTAAATAATTTACTTTTTAAGTGTGAAGATGCTATGTTAAAAAATTCTATGGGCCTTTTAAGCTAGTGCGTATGCATTATCTCAATAAAAGCTACTAGTGGCATTCCCATGATATTTGTGAATAGGAAAACGGATATATTAATATAGGAAACTTTGGTTGGTGAATAGGAAAAGTGATTTATATCGGAAATGGGAAACTATCGGTGCTCATGGTTAGTAAAAAGTTAAAAAGTTTAAGCTATTTGATGTTAAATGGATAAGTCGATTAAATCACATACTAATGACGTGGTCAGATGGTGAATTGGCAAGTGGTATGATAATAAATCAGTTTTAAAATTTTAGTTTCAATTTTTAATAGTTTGAAATAATTTTTTTATTAATTTTATTTATAACAATCTTTTTGTAATAGTTATTTTTTGTTTTCAATTTTTATATTTATTTTTGAGCATATTATTTTCTAATTTCTAAAAATTTTTTTATTAAGTGTTTACTAGAAATTTTAGAGATTTCAAAAATATTTACATAGTTTATTTTTAAAAATTTTCAATTATAAAAATATACACATTTAAATTTTAAAATTATTGTTTAACATATTTTCATTTGATAATGATTAAAAAATAATCATTTATTTTTGTTGTAAAATAAATGGACATTTGAAAATGTACAAATTATTATTTATGAATTCTTTTATTCATAAAACTTAGTTGTTCTCGTATTTGATTTGAGAGTGATTCCTATTATTACCATATTATTACCATTGTTATTATTAAATAAATACTAAGAAGAAAAAAATATACAACAATTACTCTACAATAATATTAAAAAACACATTTTTTAAAACTCTTTATAATTTTATTTTTGTGTGAAGACTTGTTTTTACATAGGAAAGCGGGCCTTTGGGGGTGTAATTGTCACGTTGATGTCGTTTAAATGTGTTTAAGATGTACTTTTTACTTTGAAGGTTCATGCTTTAATTATGTGTGCATTTTTTTTTAAATGTGTTAGAGAATATTTTTAATTTAAGCGTTATGCGATAACTTTGGTACAGATTTTCATTTATTTATTATATTATGTTTTTTTAAATAATATAATGATAATTTTGAAAAAAATAATGTAAATTTGTTGTTAATGTTTTGAATTTAAATAAAATGATGTAGATAAATAGTTATTGTTTGTAATTTTTAAGTTGTTTAAATTGAAATAAATATATGTAATATATTTTTATATAATTCAATGTTGTCTAATTCAAAATCAATTATTGATATTGAAAATAGAGAGATTATTTTTTTTTTTGGAATTATGACACTAAATTGGAGTACATACAATCTAGTTTTGTGTATGTCAATTATTAATAGTGCACACAAATATTTATCCACGATAATATTAATGTTGCATGATAACATATTGGCATTGCTTTATGGTTTACATATTTAGATTAAAAAAAATAAATCTTAGCCGATTTTAATTGATTGAGGGTTGACATATTTTTGTTTAATTTTTATTTGATAGAAATGTAAATATAAAATTTAGTAATTACTTTAATTTATATATATTTATAAGAAAAGTTTTAAATAAGTTTTTCATAATTATTCAAATCAATATTTAAAATTAACATATTGTTTATATATGAAGGTCAATACTATTGTGTAGAAAATAGTTAAGAAGATTGCTTCCAACTATTATCAAGTTGGGTATTAAAGATTTTTGTGAAAAAGATAAGGAAAATAAAACTATTTTGTGTTCATTTCTAAAGATATAAAGACAAAAATCAACTGTAAGGAAATTATTAAGAACATTCACAATCACCATCCTTTTAGATTAGGTGAAATTTGGGGTCCAAAATGGGTCTCTTAAGGAAAATAATAAAATAATATGGTAAAATCACAAAGTTGGGTAACACTTTTGTCAGAATCGGGTTTCCAAAATTCCTATTGACATTGTTTCGGCTGAACTAATACTTCTTTCAGTCGAAAGCCACATCTTTTCGGCCGAACCATTGGACGTCAAATCAAACAGTTGAATGTTTTTTCGGCCGAACCATTGGACGTCAAATCAAACAGTTGAATGTTTTTTCGGCCGAACCATTGGACGTCAAATCAAACAGTTGAATGTTTTTTCGGCCAAAAGACTCTTTCGACTGAAAAATCATTTATATATTACCTGCACATCACCCACCTCACAATTTTCTCGAACTGTAGATTTAGATTGGTTGATAGGTGTAGATGTTAGTGTTGGTGATTGGTGATGGTGGACGTAGTTTCCGACGGATGTTGTCGTTGGTGGTTGGTGATGGCGTTTGTAGCTACGGGCGATTGTTGCTGGCGTTTGTAGTTGCGGGCGATTGCTGCTGGTCCAGATAGCTCCTTTAGTTTTTTTATAGTTTGTTTTAGTTTTAGTTTGTTTTTACAGTTTTAGGAGGTTGACAGGGTTGAATACGACCCTATCCATGTATAGGTGCAGACCCGAATTCGGGCATGTCCCTGCGCATGGAAAGGGCCGTATTCGGCCCTGTCAACCTTAGGAGGAAAGCATAGGTAATGGTTTAGATTATAGTAATAACATATCATAACAATGGTGGTAATACTATGATGACCCTTTAACTCTTACATGAGTTGTAAGCGAGTATGTGAATTCAATGGACTTACTCTATTTGACATATGTAATATATACAAGGTATTCACGGCGAGCTAATTGAGTTACAAAGAACTAGTGTTGATAATTCCATAAGTAATGGAAATTGTTCATGTAATATTAATATTGATTACACAAATTAATGGGATTCATACTACTCTTGTAAATGATTAGCATGTTTTCACAATGGAGGTTCACATGGTTGAATACGTCCATGTCCATGTATAGAGACAAGCCCGAATTCGGGCCTCTCCCTATACATGGACAGGGTCACATTCATCCCTATCAACCTTAGGAGGAAAGCAAAGGTAATGGCTTCTAGATTATAGTAACAACATATCATATCAATGGTGGTAATACTATGATGACCCTTTAACTCTTACATGCGTTGTAAGCTTGTATGTGAATTCAATGGACTTACTCTATTTGACATATGTATTATCTACAAGGTATTTAAGTCAAGTTAATTGAGTTACAAAGCACTAGTGTTGATAGTTCCATAAGTAATGGCAATTGTTCACATAATAACAATATTGATTACATAGATTAATGCGATTCATACTACTCTTGTAAATTATTAGAATATGTTCACAGTGGAGGTTGACAGGGCCAAATACGACCCTTTCCATGTACAGGGACATGCCCAAATTCAGGCCTATCCATGTACATGGACAGGGCATTATTCGGTCCTGTCCATTGATATGCATATATAAATCTATATCATTACAGTTTGAAATTTTATGGTTTTAGAGTTTATAGATGTAGATTTGGGGTAGATTTTCATTCTTGAGAAATATCTTTATTAAATCATTAAAATGTTTTAATGATTAGGGAATTAATTCATTTGTTTTAAAAATTTATTTTTATGGTAGAATTCGATCCTGTCCCTATGCATGGACAAGCCTAAATTCGACCTTGTCCATGCACAAGGACAGGCCCAAATTTGGTTCCTGACATACATTACCGAGATCTCACATAACATACAGAGTAACATAAAAGTCTAATAAAAAACCAAAAGGAGGACATAAACCATATCTAGAACCTAGATACATGAAAGAGTTCATTTCGATGAAACCAATTATACTACATAAAAAACAAGGTAGCATAAAAGTCTAATAAGGAAACAACAAGATGACACGAAGGACATCTACTACCCAGACAGACAAAAAAACCCACTTTGACTAGGATCATTATACTAAATCCTTATAAAACACCACTTTGTGCTACAACACAAGATAACTTCCAATCTGTCTGGAATTCCAAACTCATGTGTTGCAACAAACAATACTAATAAATAGTTGGCCAATGCAACTCAAAAAGCCATAGATTGAGTCAATTAGGATGAATTGGTATCCCTTTCTTTTCTTTCTATCATACTAATTAACAATGATTTCCATCACACAACAATTCAGGCACTAACTATATTATGATAAATATCTCCAACCCTCGTTAATTGACTAGCTAGTAGAATGTTGTCAATTGTTGCAAATGAGAGGGCTAATTTTTAAATTCTAGGAAAAATCTTAAGTGATGAGGTAACTGCCATACAAATGCAGAATTACCACTTTGAATTTAAATGTAATATAAAATTATGGAAACAAACCATACAACTTGCAAAAAATTGAAGTCCACTAAATTAGTTCTCTCCACAGGTATACGGTGTAGGTTAAACAATACGCAGGCCTGTACATGTACCTAGACAGGGCCGTATTCAGTCCTGTCCATTGAGATGTATATATAAATCTATATCATTACAGTTTGAACTTTTATGGCTTACCGTTTAAAAGTTGGTCAAAATTTCATTGTATTCCCGTATTTTTAATATAATTTTTTTAAAAAGGGGCAAAAATTATAATATCTTTTGGATTGGTTTTATTTAATATAATTTAATATTTCATGTGATGCGTACACAAATCGGTAGTCCTTACAGAGGTATATTTGGGGTAGATTTTCATTCTTGAGAAGTATTGTTATTACATCATTAAAATGTTTTAATAATTAAGGAATTAATTCATTTGTTTTAATACTTTATTGCTATGGTAGAATCCGAGCCTGTCCTTGTGTATAGAGTACATGGCCAAATTCGAATCTTTCCATGCATTGGGACATGCCCGAATAAGGGCACGTCCTTATGCATGAACATAGCCGAATTTGACCCTGTCCATGCACAGGGACAGTCCTGAATTCGACCCTGTCCATGCATAGGGACATGCTCGAATTCGATCATGTCCCCATGTATGGACAAGGCCGAATTCAACCATGTCCATGCATAGGGACATGCCTAAATTCGGGCCTGTCCCTTTGCATGGACAGGGATAAATTTAACCCTGTCCATGCACAGGGACAAGCCCGAATTTGGGCCTGTCCCTGTGCATGGACATAGATGAATTCAACCCTGTCCATGTACAGGGACATGGCAACTTTGCATAGTGATCTAGGACCCTCAATTTTTTTCATGCACTAGATTAAATCAAATTTAATGTATGCTGGAAATTACAATTTAGATTTATGTTTGTAATTTTGTGCATTATCAACATTCAATTACTTTAGAAATTATTTTAGTGTAGAAAATTTCATATCTAGATTTGTTTTGAGTCTAAAAAACGTCATTTTCCAATCTAAGTAGACTCATTTACTTATTTTTTTTGTATTTTGGAAATTGATTTCGATTTCTGTTTTACATTTTATGAATTGATATGACTGAATATAAGTAAAAAATTTACATTTCTAGATAACATTTGAGTCTAAAAAACAAATTTCCATATCTTACTTTAAACTCATTTCATAGACATTGCATTCTATAATAAATTCTATTGATTTCTTTTATAAATTTCTGCATTTTTCACTCATATTTGATGCAGAAAATTTATATTTTAGATTGTATTTGAGCATTTAAATTTGAATTTTGTACTTTAATTTTGCTTTAAGTTCATTCTTTCTTTGGTAATCTGAAAGTAACTTATTTCACACATCACATAAATTCAAATATGAAAACTCTGATTAGTGTGGGTTTTTGGTTTTTGGTTTATTTTATTTCTTGGTTAAGTACCAAGTCAAGATAATATGTGACCCTCTTCTCTCTCTGGGATGGTCCATGAGACCTAGGACTAGTTAAGAAAGGTATGATCACATCATTTATCTTCCTTGTATGATGTGATGATAAAATCTTAAAAGTAAATATCATGAGAATCATGTGGACATTATGCCATTAAAGAAGAACTTAATTGTTTACTTTGTCTTGAAATCAACCTTGCTTGAGTTAAACCCCCCTTAATTGTTGTGTGGGTTTTTGGTTTTGTTCTTTGCTTGTACCTAAAGAAAGTTAGCTGCCTTGAATTTGGAAGAATTTAATTGTTGACTTTGTCTTGAAACCACCCTTGCTTGAGTTACACCCCCCTTAATTGTTGTGTGGGTTTTTGGTTTTTTTCTTTGCTTCTTCCTAAAGAAAGTTATCTTCCTTGAATTTGGATCCTCTCTCCTTGTTTTTTTCTTGTTGATTTTTATGATTTAATAATTAATATTTTATGTTATAAATTATTATTTTTTTAAATTATTTAATTATTTAATTGAGTGGTTGTGACCCCTCTAGGATAGTTCTTCTTGGTGTATTAAGCCACCATGGGATTACCTCCCCAGCCTCTTGGTGTCGCTGACCCCTAAGGGTCTTTTCCATCTTGCCACAGATCTCTTCTTGGTTGTTGTTTGGGGATTCTGGTTCTCCTTGCTGGTGTCACCCTCCTAATTTTTTTGTTGGTGTCTCCCTCCTCATCTCCTTGCTAATGCTACCCTTTGTATGTTGTCCTTGTCCTCTTCTATTGTTGGTGCCAGCTGTGTATGTTGTTGGTTAGTCTTTTGATATTTTACCCTAAAAGTTCTTCTTAGAAATTTGTTCTAGGTGTCATGATGAGATCTTTCCTGAGGGTTTGATCAATGATCCCTTGAATATTTTTTTGAGTATATATCTAAGAGGATAAAAACAACATATCATGTAATATTGTTTCTTGTTTTAGTTTTAAGCAAATGTTTTGTCAGTGATTTTTTTCAGGCTACTAGATTATCGATCAGAAGTTTTAATGTTTCGTTGATTGTAACATAAAAGTAACTAATGTTTAGAAATTAAAACAAAAATTTATTCTTTAGCTAGCTATATTTTTTTCCCTTAAATTTGAACATGTTACACATAGATTATCTTAAAAGTTACCTTCTACAATTTACACAGATATCAATTATCTTCTACAAGTTACATTTTTTTTATATTTAAATATTTTCATGTTCATTATATATAGCATCATAGTAAAAAATATAGTTTTTCTAGTTTTTTCAATATATGTCTTTGATGCTTCGAAGTTGTTATAAATGCTTAAATGCTTGTTTTATAAATTTAATATTTCCATTTAATGTTTCTATAACTTATGAACTTTCATATTCATGAATTTTCAAAGGATAGATACTGATGCGAGATGTTGAGACAAGAGTCTCCAAAAAATCCTCGCAAAAGCTCTAGGCTATCCCATGAATGAAAAAGAGGAACCCCTTTTTCTACTGAGACTCTGAGTGACCAACGACAATTTAGTCAGAGGAGGATATTATCAAATGATTCTGTTTATATATCATCTCGATAATGTTTTCAAAATAGTGCTATGGATGCAACTTTCTTAGATAGGTTGCACATTAATACTCCAACACCGAAGAATCTAAGGAATACATCACAACACGGTAATTTTTATTTTTATTTTGTATATTCGTGTATTTATGTTTATGATTACTATATATATATATATATATTATATGTTTTTTTTTATGTTAAATTATGTTGTTGTTAAATATTGTAATTACTTTCAAATGTGTATGTGTAGACAATGAGTTTAATGCGAGGGAATATAATGAAAGAGAGAGTGAGTATCATGAATATTCTAATGTTGGTGAAGAGGGTGAAGGTGGATTCAAGAGGAATTATCCAGAAACAAAAGATTACACGCCTATGTCCACCTATCCCTCGAATGTTGGTGATGAGATTCTTTGGGAAGGGATTACTGAAGCAATGACCCTTAAGCGATACTCAAGTGTTAAAAGCAGGCTGGAAAATGATTTAAGGGGCTTGGATTTTTCTCGAGAGAGTAAGAAAAGCTTGGATATTGTTTTGCATTCATTGCAGAACTTTATGGATACGTATTAAAAGATGGGGCAAACGACTGGCAATTTTATCGATTTGATGAGGAGGCGAAAGTCGAAAGTGATGGGCCCTGATAAATGGGTCGTAGTAAAAAGTAGAGTTTCAAAAGAAGATGCAATTTCTATGTTTAATTTCAAATAGGGGCCAAATAAAAAGATGTTGAAGGTGAAATATTTTAAGCACTGCAACATAGCAAGACATATTTATAATATATTTTTGGCAGCATATGAAAAGTTGTCGTGGAATGATGAGGTTCCACATTACTTTGCTAGAAACGTTTATGCATATTTTTTCATGGATATGCACCCTGATTATACCAGCCTACCATTCAATCGTTATGGGGATGGTAAAGGAAAAATGTATGATCGGAAAGTGGTATATCGAAATGCAATATTGCAGAGGCCTCCACGACCTTGAGTATCTCGTCCAACCGGTAAATCTTTCTCACATTCATATTTGTGAGCTAAAAAAAAGGTTGGAAAGAAGGCTAGGAATGTAATCAGAGAAAATTTGGAATCGATTTTTTATGGTGTTGATGTTGGTTTAAATCGTCAGAGAGCATAAGAGAGTGTCTGGGAGTGTGCTTGAACAAAATGTGGACAAGGGAGTGTGGGCGATTGGGATAGAGGAGGATGCATCCATACTTGGGAAGGATGAGTCTATTCATGATGATTTTTAAATGTATGTTCATTGCACATTAGTGAGTATTAATTTGATTTTATGTTGGGCCTTTTATATATAAGTGTTCCAACTTTTTTTTCTTGAATATGCTTATATTTTGTACTTTTTTCAAATTTTTGTTTGATCAACTTTTTAGTTTAGCCTTTCCTATTCATAGGGTTACTCAACTAGTGTCTATATAACTTTTCAATGCTTTGATAAATTATTTTGAAATATATAGAACTCCTATATATTCTTATCATCATCTAAAATGGGACATTCAATCTTATTTATGTTTAGATCATGATGAAGACCTGATTTTGAACTTGAACATTTGATTATTTGAAAAAAGACTCTATCCCACATCAGAAAAGGGGAAGTTTCTAAATTTTCTTCGATTGCATTCATTTCCTTCTTGTCCAAGAATGGCGTAATATGGAGATTTCTGTTTTCTGCATACAATGACGTGAATTCCTTCTTGGGGTATTGTCAAACTCTTAACAAATTGCTTACTAACCACAAAAACCATCATTTCATTAAATTTACAAATAAACTATGTGCGTGCATGATCTCACTTATTTTTAGATCATGACGAAGACATATTTCAAAGAGAATTTGATTATATGTAATATGAATACATACCATGTAGAAAGATGAAAGATTTAAATGGTTTTTGAATAATGACTTAATATATGTGCATATTTGTGTTTTCTGCATGTACATGAAAGATTATATAACAACATCTATTTCACCACAGAAAGAGGAGATAAGTGTTTTCTGGAAGAATAGTTTTTAAAATGGAGATTTGTGAACTTTCATAGATATAAGTAATTTCTTGGAAGAATGACTTAATATGGAGATTTATGAGTCCTTTAATTTGAAAGGGAATTTGAGGGAATTTGATTATATGAGAACATCTATTCCACTACAGAAGAGGAGATAAGTTTTTATTGCCGAGGAGATAAGTATTTTATTGCTGAGTAAATAAGGTCACTTGGCATGAGAACTTAACTTGAAAGATATGAGAATTTATCCACGAGGATATAAGTATTTTATTGGAAGAATGAATTAATATGGAGATTTGTGAACTTTTTGCATACACAACTATATTTATTTTCAGGGTATTATCTAACTCTGAACACTAAAATTGGTTACCAAGAACACAATTTTTCTCTTTAAAAATTTGTAAGATTTTAGATAAGATTTTACATTGTTTAGATCATATATGCTTAATATGGAGAGTAACTATTTTAGAAGTTTTGGAACTTCGTGATGTAATTTTGGTTTAAAAAAAGTGTCAAAAAAGTATAATAAAAAGAGAGTAATAATCTTAAATCTGTGGAACTCCGGTTGGGTATGTTATTATTTCTTATTGCCTATTGAATATTTAGTTAAATAACTTTAAAATATTTGCTAATAAAGTATATATGCTAATATGTGTTTTTTTTTTATTATTATTGTTTTTTATTGTTACAGATATTTACATTATATTTGATGGAAAGGAGTATGTTGGAGGATGAAAATTGATACTTTTGGTATGTATGCCAATTTTGATTTAATCACAACTTGTTTTATTGATCTAAAATGGTATGTGTACATTTTATTTTAAATTTGTAGATATATTTTATTTAAAAATTTTAAATTTTGAATTCAAAAAATGTTTTCTTTTGCAGGTATGCAGTGATCTATCTTAAAGCGATGCCTTAGAGTCTAGAATTTTGGAACCTATGTATTTGGCGGTGTAACTATTCAAACTTTCATTATATATATAGAACTCAAAATATCAATTTATTGTTTCATTTTTTATTTCTCTTATATTGTTTATGATGGTGGAATATATTGATTATTGTTTCATCTTTGATTTCTCTTATATTGTTTATGATGGTGAAATATATTTTTTATTGTTCATTTATAAATAGTCAATAACTTATAATTTCAATTTTTATGATTAAAAGGTTAATTTATTTTTTATGATACCGTGCTGAAATTAAAAATGTTTTATTTCATTTTATTTATAAACATCGTTGTATAAACATCATTGCACTATGTCAAGTGCAACTTATAATTTCAATTTTGTTTGATTTGCAAATATGGTCGAATAGTCAAACATATCATCAAATTAAGTTTCTACAACTTATAATTTCAATTTTGTTTGATTTGCAAATATGGTTGAAAATAGTCAAACAAATCATTAAATTATAGTTTCCCACTTTGGAGCCCCTTACCCCAAATGAAATTCAGAGGTGAGGGTTGAGGAATAGAGGGTTTCTCAAGTTAGGTTTAAGACTTCTCAGGTGCCTCCTATTAATAATATTAGAATGGGAAAAACAACAAACAATATTGTATATTAAAAATATATGAAAGCTTCTTATGAGAGTGAAAACATAAAAAGAAAGTTTGAGTCCATGGTGATGAAAAATTAGTATTAGACCACTAAGGTAAAAGCCAGTTTTCATTGGGTGATATGGATTTTATTCCATTCCATTCAAGTGATAATCAATTGATTTTAACAATGCTTTTGTAAATTTAAGCATATTGATCATCGCATCAATCTAGGCCCCTCCTTTATTTTGATAGGGAGTAGACTCCTATCAATCCAAAATTTAGTAAAAACTCTGAACTCAAAATTGAAAATTCACAATGAAATGAAAATGTGAAAATAAAAATATAGTTTGAAATAAAAACATGATCTGACCTATTTTAATATGTAAAATTAAAATATACTTTAATATAAGTAAGCGATTTTCATTAAAATTTATATTGATATAAATTGTTTATGTATCAAAAATGGTAGAAAAGGGTTGATGGATTATCAATCCTATGCACATTGGAAGTATTCAATAGTGCCATTAATATGACACCTACCATTAATGGAAGTATTCACTAGTGCTATTAATTTTTAATTAGGACATGTTAATCATACACTACCTTGAATTCTCGATATACTCCAAATTCAATTAAAAAAATGAAAATCTAAATGTAGCAAACTAAGCCTTACTAGATGGTATTCAATTAAAAAAATGAAAATCTAAATGCAACAAACTAAGCCTTAGTAGATGGTGTTATTTTTATATTTTTTGTTATCAGGTCACAAAATCAAATTCTTTTTCAACTTAAGTTTTTTCAATCAAACTTAATAAAAACTGTGTTTAATGTGTAGAATATAGTAGTGTTAGATTCATCATAAACATTTTTCAAGTAGCTCATAATTTCAATTTTGTTTGATTTGCTTCAAGATATTGAAATCTAAATGAACATTGTAGCAATTTAATATATCAACACTTTTGGAATCAAAATTCACAATTTCATAATTAAAATTGATACTTTTTAAGATGTCTTTAAAATTTTTAATTAGGATGTTAATCATACACTACCTTGAATTCTCAATATACTCCAAATTCAATTAAAAAAATGAAAATCTAAATGCAACAAACCAAGCCTTAGTATATGGTGTTATTTTTTATTTTTTGTTATCATGTCACAAAATCAAATTCTTTTTCAACTTGAGTTTTTTCAATCAACCTTAATGAAAACTATGTTTAATGTGTAGAATATAAGTAGTGTTAGGTTCATCATACACATTTTTCAAGTAGCTCATAATTTCAATTTTGTTTGATTTGCTTCAAGATATTGAAATCTAAATGCACATTGTAGCAATTTAATATATCAACACATATTGAAATCTAAATGCACATTGTAAACATTTAATATATCAACACTTTTGGAATCAAAATTCGCAATTTCATAATTAAAATTGATAATTTTTAAGATGTCTTTAAATTTTTTAATTAGGATGTCAATCATACACTACCTTGAATTCTCAATATACCCCAAATTTAATTAAATAAATGAAAATCTAAATGCAACAAACCAAGCCTTAATAGATGACCTGTTATTTTTTATTTGTAGAGTGATATTATTCCTAGAGATATTAATAGAGAGGTGGATGATTTTATTAAAGGTACTACATTTAGTGAATTTTTTTCTAATCCATCAATAGTCCCTTATAATGACATGGAAATGGGTCCCATTTTTCATATGAATTTATCCTCTTCATATGAAAAAACATTTCAATCATTGCAAATAATGAACACAAATCCTATATGTAGTAAATTGGTTATGCATTAAAGGGTTTGTGTATACGATGGATAATTTGTAGGATTAGTATAATCACTGAAAGTATAGGTCATTTTAGGTTTCCTATACAATCTATAGGCTCTTCCCTCAAATTGTAAATAAGGCTCGATAAAATTTATAATTCATCAAAAATATAACTTTTCTTATTTGAATGAACCATGAAATTAAAATAAAACAAATGATTCTAGAATCCTAGATATTCATAAATATGTGTACTTTCAATGCAAAGTATAAAATTCTGGAATGTACATGTCACTTGTTTAAAGAAATTGTAATAGTATGTCATCTTCAATTATTCATTCATGATCGTCTTTGGACATTTTTCATTTGATAACTTTTGTTTTTTTTCTTCATTGAACTTCTATTAACTTTATGCACATTGCACATACCAAATGACTATATTGACAACTTATGACATCTAACTGGTAGTCTTGAAAGTGAACATGAGTATCGGTTTGATGGGTTTCTTGAAAAAAATATCCTTTCAAAGCAATTGCTCATTTTTCATATATAAAACCGTTATCATCAAAATATTCTAATAACCTCATCTTTTGTTTTGTACATCACATCAAATAATATTTCACGTTTTCAGTGTTGTCTACAGGTGAAACCACAACAAAGACGTCTCCTGCAAATAATTTGATATGCTTCAACAAGTAGTTTGTGTTATATTATCACACAAGTACATCTACAAGTTGTTTAAATATTTAAACATAAAAATTACCTTCTCTAACAAGATCATAAACTCTATCACCGTCAACTCACACTATAGTTTCATTTGATTCCATCTCCTCTGAGCTTGCAAGTGGAATTTTCCCTTTTATATTAAGTTCGGTATGTCTCCAAGCTTTAACATATTCCACATTTTAGTTTTCGCAAATCTCTAAGGATTCTATGTCCTCCATGCAAACTGAAAAACAAAACAAGATTCATTTCTTCTATCAAATGCAAACAAATTTTGATAGCATTTTGTTTCAACTGAATGCACTTTCCGAGTCCCATGTATTGTACTG
Organism: Picea mariana; assembly: GCA_032191745.1. Lineage (NCBI taxonomy): Eukaryota > Viridiplantae > Streptophyta > Pinopsida > Pinales > Pinaceae > Picea > Picea mariana. The sequence goes on from JASDQU010206896.1 coordinate 47,655, forward strand.
GCTTCATATGATATTGATATATTTACATTTTGGATTCCAACATACCAAAAAAATCGGCACAAGACAATAAATTGTTAGCTTGAAATCTACCAAGAAAATGATTGAATCTCATATAAATTTGAACACGTGAATAAAAGTATCTTGTGTACATGTGTAACATGTATATATATATACACCTACACACATCTCTTGATGGATTATTTTCATGTCTTAGCGGCAGTTTGCACCATTCAACAAGTTGATCAACAGATTTAAATCGACTGGCATGAGGGTTCATCTGATACCTTCGAAGTGCTCATTTTACACATGCCTCTGAAATGTCAACCTTTTCCATCACCAATCTCAAAAAAATTCCAACAATGTATATTTTTTTTATTTCTTATGAAGATGACACAACCAATAGAAGGATTGTGAATATTTGAACTAATCTACACATCCATCTGACCATATCCAATGTAGATCAAATTCGATCCCACGTTCTTTCAATGAATCATAAAATTTATCAAAACATTGTTTTAGATAATGTGTATCGTGTGCTCAATCATCACTAATATAAAAGTGATATTCTTTAATAACATGTCAATTTTTGTTGGTGTTTTCAATGTTATCAATAATCTGTTGAGCATGTCTATATAGAACGTGGAAAAATATATTGATTTGATCAGAATGATAATATTCACTTTATATTTATTTTTGTGCAACAAATGTGTAATTCTCTGCAAAATCAACTACAGACAAAATTGTCCCTGGTTGAAACACTTCACAAGATTTATTGAATTGTAGGTCTTGTCATCTGTAACATCCCACTCTTGCATGCACTGAACGAACTTATTCTTTGATGATGCTTGCTTGCAAGTGATCCCAATTATTATACTATTGGTTGTTTGATTTTGATTATGATTATGAGGTATTATGGATCTGATGATATATTATTTTGTTTTATTTACATAGACATGTGCTATTGATTGGGTTCTCCTAAGTGTGCAATAATCTGGACCTCGAGGATGTAGAGGCATCGGAGAAACCCCTTGGACTCCAGATCGAGTCAGGGAGTGGACTACTGGGTTGAATATTGTTGATGTGACATATGTACATATGATTAGATGTTATGATGATTGATTATTATTGTTGACATGATTCATTGATGGATACAGGCTGACGATAGCTTGTCGACCAAACTCACCTGTGGAGTAGAGGGGTCATGCAGGACAACCAAAGACTTTGAGGGAGAGGTGTGGCAACAACCTTGCCACGACCTACTATCACTCTCTTTGTGGCTCAAACTGTAGATTAACAATTACCCAGTTCAAGAAGACCCACAATGTCGTGAGGGAAGACTATGACAATCCCTCACGATGATTCTAAGGGGTGCGCAATAAGGCAGAGGCCTTATTCTTTAGAAGCCCTTAGTCTCCCACAAGATCACTTGGCAGATTATTGACTCCAGGGGTTTGACGTCTACCAAAGTTAGTTAAGAGGCCAGTGACACCCTTGGATCATGTAGTGCATCCTGAAGGGAACGTCATGCAAGGAAAATGGAAAGAGGTGAGTGGCACCCTTGGAGCGCCTAATGCGTCCTGAAGGGCATGTCACGATTTTAACTAGTAAGTGAATAAACATGGTCAGCCTTAAAATGAATGATCTGATAAGTAATATTTAAAAACAAAATTTTCTTCCTAATAAAAATGTCGCCCAACCTAGTGAAATTAAAACCTAGGTCTAAGTAGTACATGTGGTAAAAAAATAATAATAATAAATAAACATGTAGCAAGAAGCGGGGTAAGAAATTCAAATTTATTTATTAAAGTCAAAAATACAATGGAGGATTAAAATTTTAAAAAGGGAAATGGTTGTTTTTATCTACTCTTTCTAAATTAATTTTTAATTAAAGAATAAAAAGGGTAAACGGTTGTTTTATCTACACTTGCTAAATTGATTTTGAATTAAAAAGGAAAAAGAGGAAAACTTAAAAGAAATAGGAAACTTCTTTTTTTGTAAGTGAGTTTAAGAACCTGTATTGCTAAAAAGGGGTTATGATACAAAAAAGGGGAATTCCTTGGTTTGCCAAAAAGGAAACCAAGCCAGAGGTTCCAGAGTTACATTTTCTGAAATAGGAAAGGGGTAGGACTGGTCTGCCACCATGGGAAACCAACCCAGTCCTACCAAATCCAGTTTTTGACAGTATAAGCACAACATAAATGAAAAGGATAACCAAAATAATAGTAACAGAAGATGATATTGACATAGGACTGACCTGACTGACTTGACAATAGAGTGAACAGACACTAGTCCAAGATGATGATATGTTTCTTTCCTCCATCTGCCTGGCCCTTGATCTCCTCCTTTTGGGGGACCGTGTGAGTCTTTCTGATATGTGTTGGCACTTCTTTCCCTTCGGCTAGCGTGATGTCCATCTAATGGACGTAGCACAGGTAGAGGTGGAATTGAGCAACCAACCACTCCATCTTGGCTTTCTGGACTGTCTTGACTTCAGTTAGGAGTTTGGTAATGGTTTCCAGATTGTTGAGGCACCTCAACAGTTTCGTGTGTTCCTTGTTGTTTTCTCGTCTGGCGTCCTCCCTCTCCGAGCTCACTTTTCCAATCAACGTCTTTGTTTTCCATGCCATCTCCATAATTTTTGGGTAGAGTGTTTCCTTAGGTTGCGTGGGTCTTGGGTCAGTTAGCCAGTCCTCTTCCTAAGCCAGAGCATCCCATGTTTTTCCCTTGCACTTTTTGTTGATTTCCTTCTCCATTCGGTTGATGGTTTCCTTTCCTTTCGGTGCAACCAGAGTATGAACGGTTCCCTCTGTGTCTTTTGCTGCCAGCTACATCCTTGAAACCCGCCGAGGATTGTTCGGATTTCCCTTCCCCTTGCAGTTTCTTTTTCTGTTCGTTCTCTTCATACACACCATTCTGTTTGGAATATGGATGCTCCTTTGTTGTGTTCTTAACCCGTTCCTATCTACCCAGGGGTCGTCCTTTCCATTCCCTTGTGTCTTTTGGTAGCCTCTGAAATTGTGCTCTTCTATTTTCCTTTCTTCTTACTGTATATTCTCTTATTGAACTTTCCCTGTTGCAGGCTCATCCTTCCAATCATGGTCTTCCCATAGAGGTGAAACTTCCTGTCCTTTTTCCTCATCATGGTACGTATGATCATGATGAATCGACCATTATTCTTGTACTAGCCCTTGCCTCTGCTCGCTTGATATCCTACTAGACAATTCCTTGTAGTTGGTCCTCGGCATGGTGGATCGAAACTAGTCTGTGTCAATCCCTCTTGCCTTACGTCATTATCTGCCTGTTGTTTTTCATCAATACTTTCCCACGGGTTTTCCCTGTAAATATTACTGTTGACATGACCTTGTTGTCGTACCCTCGCCTGTTGTATAATTTGATTTGGCATTGTGAGTGGTAGTTGAGTGTTGGGCAGTCATATCCTACCTGGGTCCTTCGAGCCTTTCACTGGGCCTTTTGCTACCCTCCTCGATGTGACCTTCTTTTCTTAAGCTATTGTCCCGATCTTTTGTCACTAGTTGGGTGCAGTCCGTTCTAAATTGTCCTTGCGGGATGTTGATCCAGGTAGTATCTAGTTTCGGTCCTTCCTTGCTAACACCCTCATTGGCAATTATGTCCACCAAGACATTTGCTAACCTGTGTACCCAATGCAACTCCACAGTGTTAATCATTTGTAGATGCTCTTGGATTTTTTGTAGGGAGTGTGACAAGCGCCAGTGTTTCTGAAACTTTCCCACTCTGGTGCCATTTTGGAGTCTCTTCACCATGTTGATGACCAGGGTGGAGTCACCTTCCATGATAGTGTTGGTCATCCTTTCTCGGCTTAGAATTTCGAGACCGAGCTCCATGGATCCAAATTTCGTTGCATTGTTCATTGAGTTTCCTAAGATCCCAATGTACAAACAGATTATGTTACCGCCACTATCTATGATTACCCCTCCCATTCCTGTCATTCTTGGGTTTCCTTTTGTTGCCCCGCCAAAATTTAACTTGAGGAACCTTACCGGTGGAGGTGTCCAGTTGCGCTCTCCTAATTGGAGTTGCAGTGGCCGCCCTACCTGTGTGTTTTTGCACCCGTCTTTTAGGTGAAAGGTTTCCAAGATTCGGGACTCTAGACCTGTGAGTTGCGATCTTTCAGTCTGGTAGTTGTGGCTCTGCATCATTTCTCGGATTTGTGAGATTATTGCTTCCTTGAGTTTCCCTTCCAGGAGGCTTTCATTCCTGAAGATGCATCGGTTCCTTTATTTTCATATTTACCATATGATCATCCATGGTATGAGGTTCCAACAAAGGTTTACCATTTCATTTTCGCTGTAAATATAATTCCATTTATTCATGGTTTCACTGATGGTACCTTGGGTTCTATTGGACTGGCGGAAGATGCCTGCCGCCTAATTCCATATCTCTATTGTGTAAGTGCATTCATCAAGGAGTTTATTCGTTGTTTCTTCTTTCACTTGACAGAGGTGGCATCGTGATAGGCCTATGAAACCTCTTTTCCTTAGGTTTTCCTAGATTAGAATTCGATTGTGGAGTACTATCCATTTGAACATTTTGATTTTTGGTCATTGGTGTAACATCCCACTCTGGCACACTTACCAACTTATTTTTTAGGACACTTGCTTGCAAGTGATCTGGATTATTATGATGATAAACTGTTTCCTTCATTATGATGTGTCAATTTATATGACATGATGTGATACTATCTTGAGGATCTGGATTATTATGATGATAAACTGTTTCCTCCATTATGACGCGTTAAATTATATGACATGATGTGTTACTATCTTGAGTTAGACAGGTGCTGCTGACTCATTTTCATTTAGTGTGCAGGGTTCGGACCTTGCAGATGCAGAGGCATCGGTGGAACTCCCTTGGAATCCGGATTGAGTCAGGGAGTGGGTTATATGAGTTGTTTCGTTTATGATGATATTGTTTCATTTTGATGATATGCTATTGATATTATGATATGTTGTTGACATCCTGACATGACGGTTGATGATGCAGGCT